>JANBXA010000642.1:247500-447500 GCA_030556225.1 Cricetiscus sungorus
TGACAAAATACTTTTCAGGAGCACCTTAGAGAAGGGTGGCTCATAGTTTGAGGGTGCAAACCATTATGGCAGGGACCGTGGTGGTGGTAAAAATGCAGCTGTTGCTGTGGTGGCAGGAACTCGAAGCAGCAGGTCCCATGCCATCCATGTACAGGAGGCAGAGGGAGATGAATGCTACCTGTTTTCAGGCTTCCCTTCTTCTTTGTTTCAGTCTGGGTTGCTAGCCCACTTTTAAGATGGGTGTTCCATCCTCAGTTGCACCTTCACAGATCCCCAAGGGGTGTGTCTCCTGGGGGATTCTAAAGTCTAATCTAGTTAATGAGGGAGTTTACCATCATGCTATCTTAGTGTCGTATTTTGGGGGAAAGTTCTGGATTGCCTAGGGGAGGTGGGTACTGCCAGGCATCATTCCCAAATAGGATAAACTTGTACTTGGGCAGCCTTCCACAGTTAACACACATGGTTTGGTTTTTGTTTCAGGATCCGAAGTCTAATTTGATTCAACAGTGGTTTTCTCAGCAAGGTGATCTTGGAGTCGTTTCCAAAACTTTTCAATTATCCTCTCATCCAATACTTGGTGACTGGTCCATTCAGGTTCAAGTGAATGTGAGTATAAATATATTTTTAGGGAGAATATCAACATTATTTAAATTGTTCATGTGGAAAAATTTCTCCTAAGTCATTCTATGAACAGAAATAAATTACTATGAACATCTAGACAATTTAAGTGACTTATTGTTAACTTGCTATATGTCTCAATAGGTTGGCCTTCATTACAGTTAATTGTCCTTTTCTATCATAGGATGTCTGGAGGTTTAAACATTTTGTAATTTTGTTCTAAAACAGAATAAGCACTTGCTATTAATTGTGTGCATCGAGTCTTTTAAGACTGACTACTGAACATAAAGCTGTCACCTGGCCATTCTTTGTTTCAGAATAGTGATTAAAGTAAGTGGACAGACCAGTTTTGTTCTTGCTAAAAGAAATCATGACTTTACAGAATACATTGACCCCATTACTTAGGTCTTGCTCCTCAGAGTTCCTGCCTGCCTTCTGATTTTGCTTCTCTCATCTGTACACCTGTGACCTCATAGGGCAGAAGCTCTGCAGTGTACCTGCCCTCTGTGCACAGCTATGTCCTCACAGAACAGGAGCATTGCAGTGTGCCTGTTACAAGCAGTTTCCCGCTAACCTGGTCCCACAGCCACATCAGCCCCAAATAACATGCAGAGACACTATATTAATTATGAAACTGTTGGCCGGTTACGAGTGTTTCTTATTTGCCAACCCTGTCTTAAATATTAATCCATAATCACTAATATATGTATTTCTACGTGGCCTTATCAAGAACATCAGACTCAAGTCCTTTCTTCCTGAGATCACATCGTGACTCTCCTCTTTCTTACATCTCCCAGAATCCTCCTTGTCTCCTAGTCCTGCCTATCTTGCTTCTCTATTGGCCAACAGTGCTTTATTCATTAACCAATAAGAGAAACATATTTACAGAGTGACATCTCCCACCATGTTCCCTCTGTTGCTTTCTGCCTCAGCTTCCCTCAGGTGTACTGCCATTTTTTTTTTTTTTTTTTTTTTTAGTATTAATTGTCATGTCCCCCTCCCTTTACATTCCCTTCTTTGCAATACAGATATTCTTGATTCAAACAAGACTTATTTAAGAGGATCATCTTTGGCAAGTATATAAAATGCAGTTTTTATGACCTCTCAGAATTATCATTCATTACTAAGACATTCACAAGGTGAAGCCCAAAGGGATAATTTAATTCAGTTTTTGGGGTATTAAGATATTTAACTTCTGGCTGGAGATATGGCTCAGAGGTTAAGAGCATTGGCTGCTCTTCCAGAGGTCCCGAGTTCAATTCCTAGCAAACCACATGGTGGCTCACAATTATTTATAATGTGTTCTGGTGCCCTCTTCTGGCGTTAAAGCATACATTCAGGCAGAATATTGTACACATAATAAATAAATAAATCTTAAAAAAAGATATTTAACTTCTTGGATCTTTCTAGTTGGTACTTTTTAATTATTTTTATTTTTAAAACAGGGTCTCATTATGCATGCTTCTATCTCTGGGGTGCTGGGATCACAGGCATGTACCACCACACATAACTTATTCTACTTAAAAGTAACATGACCAGATGTTGGCTGAGTGTGTCTGCCACATCCTTAATCTTGGGGTGCTCCTTTATAAGTTAGGGTGTGGGGTCATACCTGGTATAACTGGTAAGCTCATTTGTCTGGACTTTCTGATATGAGTTGAAATATTCGCAGATGTATTTCATTATTGGCAAAAATTATTTATCAGTTTGTGCTTCAAAAAAGTAAAGGGGAGCCAGGTGTTGGTAGTGCACACCTTTAATCCCAGTACTCTGGAGGCAGAGGCAGGCAGATCTCTGTGAGTTCCAGGTCAGCCAGGTCTACAGAGTGAGTTCCAGGACTGCCTTCAACCCTGACTCAACTCCCCTCCCCCCACCAAAAAGTAAAGGAGTCCTCACCTTTGAGAGGAAGGTTATTCAGTCATATGTTGCAACTCAAATTAACCTTGATATTATTGAGTGCAATCAGCTATGAAAGGACAACCGCTGTGTGATTTCAAGCAAATGCAATATTCAGGACATAGATAATCAGTGAAATAGAAAGTAGAATGGTGAATGCCAGGGAGGGATGGGACAAGCAGGTGGAGTAGTTTTGATGGTATAGTTTCTGTTCTGCAAGATTAAATTCCAGAGATCTGTTGCCAACAATGTGGGTAACTTAACGCAACAGAACAGCACTCAGAGATGGCTAGATGGCAAATTCATACTACTGTAATTAAAATAAGTAAAAAATAAATACTACCTATTTATGAGATATGTTGGTCACTGAGTGCATAATATTTACATTACTCTATAGTTCAAGATAGATGAATTAATATTTAATCAGTTTTTATGTAAATCTCAGAAGAGGCGTGAAATGATAGAGATGATGGGTCAGGTGAGATATATGAAATAGTGCTTGCTTAAAGCATCGTAATGAAGGAGTCCTGTGGGAAACTAAGTTGTGGGGACTGACTTAACTGTAAGAAGTCAGTGCCAGGCTCCTATGAGACTTTTTTTTTTTTTTTAAAGATTTATTTATTTATTATGTATGCAGTGTACTGCCTGCATCCCAGCAGGCCAAAAGAAGAGGGCACCAGATCTCATTACAGATGGTCGTGAGAGCCACCTTGTGGTTGCTGGGCATTGAATTCAGGACCTCTGGAAGAGCAGAGGTCCTGAGCCATCTCTCTAGCCCCTCCTATGAAACTCTTACATCTGCTGAATGGCCAGTGGTGTCTGCAGATGTTTATCCACCTACCAACTCTAACCTTGTTAATTTAGCTGATCTTACTGAATATGTGCATGGTTTTAAAGAATATTGAGGGCAGTGTTGTAAAAGAGGTTTGTATATGCAGTGAATATTAAAAATTCCTAAGTGTTTATTAAGTATTAAAATCATATCTATAATACTTGTAGCTGAGGTGTTTGCTTATTTTCCTGATTCAGAGCTTAGTGTAGTAACAACCAAAACCAAAACCTAGATGTTAGAGAAATATGAAATTGGAGAAGATACAGGACCTGTTGGACACAAGGAGAAATGCTGATCTTCAAGTATTTCTTAATATAAGCACTGGACTAACACACTATTATAAGTAAATAAATTTATTTACATTATATTAAGTATATAATGTAGTACATTTTATGAAGGTTGTCATCTACTCCTAAGAAAGCACAGGCACAGTTTTCATATAATATATACATATATCATATATATTCTCATTTGTTCTTCATGTATAATTTTGTGACATGATTTTACGATAGGAAGACCACGGCCTCACAAATTAAATTCTCAAGTATACTGACGTAAGAAAGGAGAGCTGTTTTGACTTCCCATTTGGTCTTCAGTTCAGTCCAGAATCAATGGCAGCTTTCTAGCTCTTATATTGCTTGAGGACTCAGGTCGTTCACCCTACAGCAATGAACAGCAACGGTAATCTACAAATATGTAATGAGAGTGTGTTCCAGTCCCTGGACCTATCACATAAGTTAACAGTTTTTAGATGTCTTGATCTAAATGCATTCTCCCCCTTTTCACATTTTAGAAGGTATCTTTATCATTTTCAAGACAAACGCTAAGTGCTCATTGTTGATGAAACATAGAAATGAAGCACACAACCAAGAAAAAAAAAAAAAAGTTTCCCCTTTAACAAAATTGATGGCCACCAGGGGTCAGTATAATCAAAGGCATGTTTGAATGTCAGCCCTGGCTATGGCCTCACTTGCGTTTTTGTCTTTGCTTGACTCCTGCCTTGCATTCAGGGGCTTTATATCACCTATGTTTGTTTTTAGCAGTGAATTATGACTACGGATGGAATGTACTCACTATTTGAATGCTCCACTGTCGTATACTATGTTTGTGGTATTGAGGCAGTGATAATTCTCAGTACAAAATTGGGGAAAATTATTTTCATAAGAGAAATTTGAAACCTTACTCTATTTGTAGAAAAGCTATGAAGTAATATCAGCATCACAATGGAAAGACACTACCAGAGACCTCATGTGTTAGCCTTTATATAAATATTAAATTGCATTTGATTGTCATGCATTGCTTTTTCTTTTTTTAAAAATTACATAATTTTAAAAAATGGATTCTTTGAGAATTTCACATCAAGCATCCTGATCCCACCCATGCATTGTTTTTTGAAGTAATGATGAATTGGTATGTGTGTGTGTGTGTGTGTTCTATTGTTCTCTGTCTTATTTTAACTTTTTTACAAAAGATTTAAACTTAACTACTGAGCTCCATCTTTTCTTTTCTTTTTCTTTTTTTGGACAGGATCTGTCCCTGAACCTGCAGATTCCCCCTGGTATCTGCCTGTCTGCCCCCTCAGTCACAGACTTGTGCCACTACATGCAGCTTCCATGTGGATGCTGAAGGTTTGGGCTCATGCTCTTATGGTTCAGAACGGAGCCATCTCCCCAGCCCAGCTGCTTTTGATGAGTACACATCTAGGTTTTTATTCACATTTCTAGTTCTTTCATGTGTAGTATGAGGGTGATTGTAGGTCTAAGTGAGTTTTCTACATGTTCGCAGATGTGCCAGTTTTCACATTTCACAAGTGACAAGGCAACACAATGTTGGGTTTTAGTGCTGGACCTCACAGGCATTAGATCTGGCTCCTCATGGGGGCAGACACTAAATGAAGGCATGAGGCTGATGAGGATCACACCATTCTGACAAGGTTGGGACAACAACCTGGCATTTTCAGTTTCACCAAATTAAATCAATTTTATGTGGCCATTATTGCAGCTTTTAAAAGATAGCCCTTTTGGTGAATTTCAGTATCATCAGGACTTGCTTTATGCATTGGTGGAGACTTCATCTCTGTTACTACCTCTAGTTTGAGGGACTCAGGTGGATCACATTCCCACACATTACTTTGTTCTGGAGGTGTCTCAAATTCGGGCCACAAGAATCATGTTTTCAGTTGAGGACTTGAGTTCAGGAAATACAGATTTTGATATACAGGTTACCAGATAGCCACTATCTGAGCACGCCTTTTATCATATTATTAGGGATTAGCTGTCACCTATCCAGTTGTATAACCTTGGCTATATGAAGCATAATAAAGTCCATTTTACTTTTATTTTTAATTAATTTATTTTTATTTTATATGTATGAGTGTCTTGCTTGCATGTATGTATGTGCATGCCTGGTGTCAGTAGAAGCCAGCTGAGGAACTGGAGTTATAGTTGGTGGTAGCCGGCATGTAGGTGCTGGGAACTGAACCTGTCATTAACCACTACACCATTTTCCAAACCCTCATTAAAAAAATTAAAAAATGTTTTATGTGCATGGATGTTTTGCTGCATGTGTTTTTGCACCACATGCATGCTTAGTGTCGTTGGAGGCCAGAAGAAGGCATTGAATTCTCTGAAACTGGAGTTACAGATGGTTGTGAGCTACCATGTGGGTTCTAGGATTCAAGCCAGGTCCTCTGAAAAACAGCCAGTGCTCTTAATTATTGAGCCATCTCTCCGTCCCTGTTAGTCTCCCATGTGAAACATTTCATCCAGCTTATTAGGCTTTATGGAAAGATCCAGGAGAAGACAGGATGTAAGTTGAGGATGTAGAAGGCAGAGGTGAATCTCACCGGAAACAGAAAGGAGAAGCCAGCTGTAGGACACTTAAAACAAAATGAATCTTTAAGAAGAGAGACTAAATTGAAATGATAAACAGAACTTTTGATTGTACAGTGACCCTCCAGTGATGTCACCGTCTCTTTCTAGTCAGTCTTCCCAAAAGAAAAGCAATGATCTAATCTCTCTGCCTTAATTTCCCCGGTCACTCCAGTTTTAGCTTGTGGGCTCCTGCTTTCTTGTTTTTATCATTTGTTAGGAGTACACATTGACCTTTTGCAAAATTTGCTTTTCAGTTCATTCCATAATTAGGCAAGTCCACTTGTAGGCTCAGTCTCAACTTCCATGTACATGCCAAGAACTCAAGTTTGACTCTCTGAGAATGCCCAGGTCTCTGAATCACCCTTGTGATTGTCCCCTACCACATCCAACTGTCCTCCAGCATTTTCTTCCTTACTGAATTATTCCACTCCCCTTTCAGGCTGTGTTACCTGGTAAGCTTGGCATTCTCCTTGACATCTTATGCTCACGTACCATCTATGTCCAGCCTCCACCAACTTCCGGGGCATCTACTCTCGTGTACATTTCAGGTGAACTCATTTCTCTTTTATCCTTGCTCTGCATTCCCTCTCAAAGCTGCCATCATCATCTCTTAGTCATCTTCTATAAATTTACTTATTTCCACACTTGCAACCCATCCTCCACACAGCAGTAAATGTAGCCTAAACAGTAGTTGGATCATGTTATCTTCCAGCTTAAAACTTTCCAAACATTTCACTGTTGCTTACCCAGAGCCTTGCTTGATCAGATTCTGCTTCTCTACCTCATCTCCATTTTTCTTCTCTGAAAATTTGATCCATACTGCTTGTTACAGTTTGTAACTACACGGAATATATTTGATATCTTTTCACAAGACCAGACTCTCCTTGCAGGAAAGGTACATCCCACTTCCACCACGGTGCCTGACACTCATTTTCTATTGAAGGAGCAGATGAATGAAAGGGCGAATAAATGGAGTGATGAATGGTTGCATTATCTGATTCAGTGACTCCAGGGTGGGAACTGGACATCATTTTTTAAGCCTCTCATAGATGGCTCTGCTCAGTTTAGGTTGAAATCCCTAGAGAAATACATCATAACTACAGTTTAGGACACAGATGTTTGGGCTCTAAACATATCACTGAAAGGGCAATGTAAATATTAATAAACATTTTCAGTCACTTGGAAAATCCTTTTATTACCTGTCATTCCTTGAAGTCAGCATAAATACAGTGACACGTATTTATATAATGATGATTCCATTGTGATTTCTTTTTGTTTATTTTTATGCTTTTCTTTTCCTCCTCCTCCTCGTTCTTCCAATTTTATGGTAAGAATTGTAAGACCAGACTTTTAAACCCCTTTAAAGTCCTGCAGAGAGTTTTTCATTTGGCTTTGGAATGTGGATGTAGTTGGCATCCATTGCCTTGGGGCAGAAACCAAAATTTAGTCTGAAATAGTTCCATTTTAATATCCCTTTATGTACAATCATGTGAAAAATTTAGTGTGTTCTTAATCTTTAAGTGAAAAGTAAATGCAGGGTTGACTAGATGGCTCAGTGTTAAAGGTGCTTGCTGCCAAGCATAGCTACTTGACTTTGACCCATGGAACCCACATGGTGAAGGAGGGAACCAAATCCTGTCTATGGCCCTAGCACTGGGAATACTCCTGACAGTGTCTGAGAACCAATTTTTATAAGTTGTCCTCTGACTTTCATAGAGAGAGAGAGAGAGGGAGAGAGAGAGGGAGAGAGAGAGGGAGGGGCACAGAGAGAGAGAGAGAGAGAGAGGGAGAGAGAAGAGAGAGAAGAGGAAGAGAGAGAGGAGAGAGAGAAAGGAGAGAGAGGAGAGAGAGGGAGAGAAAGAGAGGGAGAGGGAGAGAGGAAGAAAAGCTTCATTATTAGAGGAGAATTCTCAATAACATGAGATGGTTTTAGCAGGTTGTATGTTTCCAATTTGTAGTGTAGTCATAGCATATATATATGCTATGACTACATAGTATATATATATATATATTTTTTTTTTTTTGGTAAGAGGGGCAATGAACTAATGTTTTAATCTCTTTCTACTGTCTCATTTCCATAACATACACTCCTACAATGTGTTATTTATGCTGGAACAGGAATTTAGACAGACTACAGGAATTGCTGAGAATATTTCCTGGATCCTTTTTCTTTCTTTCTATTTTTGTCTTAGACATTTAGAAGATTTAATCTGAAATCTGAGCAATCTTAACTCTTAATACTGAATGAATGTATGTGCTTTCCATGGGAGCATTTTGCCATGAGTTAGTGTACATCTGGGGAAAGAGGAGCTCAGAGGAAGCTGATGAGCCAAGTGTTTTCTTTACTGGACAGGGCCTGTGGAAGACTCACAGGTCCCAGGTCAGCCCTTCTCTCCAGTGTTTGACAGAGTGAATGTGACTTCATTTTGAAGTATATTAAATTCTTTCCAATTTTATGAAAATTATTAAAAGAATTTTGTATGTTCCACAAAAGATGAGGTTATTAATTACTTGTTTTTTTTGTCATTGTTTTTGTTCAGTCAAGCTTAGTTTAGTTTGCTAAAACTAATACAGAGTTTGGAAATGAATTTAATTAATTCTCTTTTTAGAGAAAAAGTCAGCATGCTGTGACCTGAAGAGTAAATCCTAAAATCTATTTTATAAATAATGTTTCTTTTCTTTTCCTTTTTTTTTTTTTTTTTTTTTTTTTTAAGACAGGCTTTGGAAGCTGTCCTGGAACTAGATCTGCCAGCCTCTGCCTCCCAAGTGCTGGGATTAAAGGCATGTGCCACCACTGCCCGGCTGGGCTGTCTTTTTTTTGTTTTGTTTTGTTTTGTTTTGTTTTGTTTTGTTTTGTTTTGTTTTTTGAGACAAGGTTTCTTTGTGTAGCCTGCCTATGCCTCCTGTTGGTATAAAGGTAAGCATTTAGAATGCAGTTGGTTATCAAGCTGATCTAGTAAAGTGGCAATGGTAGGTTCTCCTCTAAGATCTATGACTTTACTAGCCTTCTGTGATTTCCCTTTTGCTAAGTGGGCCTCAAGTCTACTTAGACAGCTGTTGGTTACTACCAAGATAAAAGTTGAACTATTGCACTTTTAGGTGTATCTTGCCATCTTGATCACTGTTGTGGTTCATAGGATCACAGGTGGGTGGGACTATGAATTTCTCCACTTTAGCAATTTGAATAGCACCATCTGGTAATATGAAAACTAGTTCTTGGGGAGGAGTTTTTCTGATCAGATCCATCTTGAATTTCTGGGCCCTGAGTCTGAAGTACATGATGTCTTCAGCAGTAGGGACTCAGCTTCAGCCTCTGGGAGACAACCAAGGGCAACAGCAATAGCCTGTGTTATTTTGGGACTCTTGAACTTTCCTTTCCTGACCAACAACTCATTTTGATTTCTCATATCTGGTGCTGGGCTCTTGTTAGGAGGTCTATGGCTCAAGTGTCATAACTTCATTTCACACACACACACACACACACACACACACACACACACACACACACACACACACACACAGAGCATTGTCTTTCTAGTTCTGGGTTACCTCACTCAATATCACCCTTCCTTCCTTCCTTCCTTCCTTCCTTCCTTCCTTCCTTCCTTCCTTCCTTCCTTCCTTCCCTTCTTCCTTCCTTGCCTCCCTCTTTCTTTCATTTTTTTTTTTTTCAAAGATAGATAGACCAGGATGGCCTTGAACTAAGAGATCTGTTTGATTTGCTTCTCAAGTACTGGGATTAAAGTCATGGGCCACTACATCTGGCCAATATCATCTTTCCTAGATTCAGTATTTTCCTATGAATTTTCTTTCCCTTAAAGATGAATAGTATTCCATAGTGTATACAGTATTTCACCATTAACCATTCATCAGCTGAAGGACATTTAGGTTGTTTCCATTTTCTAGGTATGGCTGAGCAATTATCTGTGGAGTAGGTTGCTGAATCCTTTGAGCATATCATGGGTCATGAGGTAGAATTATTTTTAACTTTTTGAGAGTTCTCCATACTGATTTCCAGAGTGGCTGCACCATTTTGCAACCCTATTAATAGTGAATAAGGACTTCTCATTTCCCACAATTTATAGAATCAATGCAATCCCCAAAGTCTCCATAGCATTCTCTACAGAAATAGAAAACAAAGACATCCTAAAATTTACAAAACCATAAAATCCCCCAGATAGTCAAAGCAATTCTGAGCAAAAAGAACAATGCTGGAGGTTACCATCCCAGACTTCAGGATATATTGGCTGCTTTTTTTGCTGTGGTGACACTGTTGTAGAGTTGAGACAGAGACCATCTGGCCTCCACAGCTTAAAGTGTTTAGTGTCTGGCGTGTCTGGGCCTTTACTGAAAAAAATACTTGGATTTTTGAGCTTGACTTTGAGCTTAGAAGTACTTAGTAAACATGTTTTGTTTTCTTGTGATTATATATGGCACAAATGGCTACCAATTGTTAAGATTGTTATTAACTTTAGATATTTCAGTATTTTCTACCATTTTCTCTTTGCTACAGGGCCTCACTACTTCACAGTTTCTTAAGGAGGGTGGAAGAAAGGAAATGATTATTCAGATTGTGTTGAATAGGGTTAAGGATAATGTGGGAGAGAAGGAGCATGCTGAATGGCTTGGGGAGGCTACTGGCAAGATGACCATCCAGATACATAGATCCAGGACATTTGGGAGGATGTGAGGGAAAGTGGATTTGAATCTGAATCTCTCACCTGAGATTTGGGCTAGAGATAATGATTTAGGAGTCATTAGTGTAGAAGCAGCAGTAAAAGCAAGCAAGCAAGCAAACAAACAACAAAAAGACATTCTCAGGACTGATGTGTCTTTACAGAACTTCATGTGTTATTTTTCATGAACTATGTTTGCTGTATATGATCAACTCAACAGAGAACATCTCATTTCCCCATGCTTACTAATTTTTAAAAAATTTAAACCTTTAAATATTTATTTATGTATAAAACACCCTGCAAGCATATAGGCATGTGTACTATGTGCATGTCTGGTGCCCTTGGAGGTCAGTGGAGGACATTGGATCCCCTAGAACTGGTGTTACAGATGGTTATGACCCACCCACCATGTGGATACTGGGTATTGAATTCAGGTCTGCTGAGCCATCTCCTCTTCCTCTGTGGTTATTTGTGTTGGCTTCAGTAGTAAAGCAAACTATTTCAAAGATTAGAATTGTTTATCAGCAAATCAGGCAACATAGATAAATTACTGAAAATAGACTTACTGAAAGTAGTTGAATCTTATTCAGAGTGACCACACCCCCCCTTCCTTGTAGCAAGCCACCAGTCAGCTGTTCTGTGTGTGTCAGACTGAAATAAAACAAGTGAGTCTTCCCATGATTGGGCATGTTTACCAAGACCATCATAATCACTGATGAGACAGAGTGCAAATAAAAGAACATTCTTAGAGTCTGGCTTTGTCTGTATCTTACAGTGTTTGAACTTGTAGTCATTTATACTTTTTGTTGTCATTGTTGTTTTGGGACAGAGTTTGAGCACTGGGACTAAAGGTGTGCACCACCATGACTGGCTTATTTCTACTTTTTACAACTGGGTAGCTCTCGTTTTCTGAGCTTGTGGTCATTTATTTTTTTACAATAAGTAGGACTCTGAATGTAGATTTCTACCAATTCTGCCCTGATCTTAGAGTCAGATTGGAACTATATATTTAGGAACCTGGTGGTGGTAATGGAGGCAATTTCTGAAAAATACAGTTATTTCTAGTTATCCACCACTTATGTAAGTAAGTCCTAATAAACTCACTTTACTCATCATGACACTGTATGGGGAAGTTTTTGGGCTGTTGTTGCCATCTCAATTTGGGGGTAGATGTTAACTTTATTATCTTCCTGAAAAAGTCAGGCAACAATTACCTTCTTGATTTGATTTTTGAAGATGACAAAGTACAGTGAGTCAGATACATGAAGCTTATAATATTCCTATATATAACATGTAAACAATTGAATGGGAATCATCAATATGGAGATTCTTAAGGCTGATCCAAATAACATTTAGGGTATACATGTGTATTAAAATTTTTATGTCATTGTGCATGTGGTGTGTGTGTGTGTGTGTGTTTGTGTGTGTAGGTGCCCACATTGGCCAGAAGAGGGCATCAGATGTGGAGCTGGAGTTACAGGAGCTTGTGAGTCACCTGATTGTAGGTACTGGAAACCAAACTTGAGTCCTTTGGAAGAGCAGCAAATGTCTTAAACACTGAGCTACCTCTCCATTCCCTATTTAGTATAACCTTTAAATGATGATATTTAAACTCTATTTCTTTCAGCATTGGTGATTAAGCTCTGAGACTGATATGTGCTTGTTAAGTGTTCTGCCACTGATCTCCATCCCAGACCTAGACAACTATTTTGTTAGGGTATATAGACTTGTTTTATACTTTGAAATGAACTGTATCTTTTCTTTAAGGTTAAGTAATATGAACCAGATGTGGTGCCTATGGGAGGCTGAGCCATTAATTTTAGCTTAGCCTGGATTATGTAGCCTATTCTAGGCTGTCCTGGGGACAGACCATGCCTCAAAAAAAAAAAAAAAAAAAAAAAAACTTAAAGTACACACTTTAGATTAGTTGTGATTTCTAGGAAAGCTACTATTTTATCTTTGCCGCTCTGTTTGCTATGATAAACAGAAGATCCAGTTTAGAGTGCAGGTTCACAGTGAAATCACTTAGCTATTTGTGACTTTTGTTATTAAGATTTCATAGTATCGTAAGGTAGAAAATGATATAATGGGAAACCTGTTTTTCTGTAAATCTTTGAAGAGATTAATTAATGATATCTGTTAAAGTAGGGTAGGATATATTGATTTAAATGTTATAGTAGAAAATAATTCAAGTGGTTAGAAGGTGGAAGATGTTTGGTTTATGATAACTTTGTCTTCTTGATTATTTGTAAACATTTTACTTATGAATAATTTCTTTTTTTCCATGTTTTTGTAAAATATCCAAAACAAACTTGAAGTCTTTTTCTTTTCATTTGATATGTATTATCATGGCTTCATAAATTTATGAACTCTTTAACCTAATTTTTGTTTTGCAAATGATGTAAATCAGACTAAACAAATGCCTTTAAATGACTTATAATTAGAGAGGTTACCTTTTTATGTGAACAAATTGGGAAGAAAACTCTTTCTCACAATCTTGGTACTGCAGTTGACTAAAAATAAATTTCTACGGATTAAGATAAGATGAATTGTTTTGATTCTTAAACCATTATAAATGTAATTTGAAAATAGTTTTCTAAATATTATACAGATAAGAGGACAAAATAAACTAATGCGTACTTGGTCTTTTCCTTTCTTCCCAATAGGACCAGCAGTATTATCAATCATTTGAGGTCTCAGAATATGGTAAGAGTTCCTCAATTTATTTTGAAGGAAAAAACACCTATTTATTACTTTCTATAGAGATGAGAAATTTTCAAAAGACATGTTACTTAAAATAAAACTCCCAATAAAGGTAAAACTTTAGTGTTCCTTGTAGCATCAAACATATATTTCTTTGTAAATGTTCTTAAATTTCATTATAAAGAAAAAGTAGGCAAAATATCTAACATTCCACAATGTCAGTTTTTTCTTATGACAATGTTTCTGTTTTTATTTTTTTTGAGATTTATTTTTATTTTATATGTATATATGTTTTGTAATCATGTATGTTTGTGTACCACATGTGTGTAGGGCCCATACATACACCCTGGCACTCAGACATACATGTAAAATAATAATGATAATAATAATAATAATAGGACATTTAAAGTAATCAAACGAAAACCATTTCATTATTATATAAAGTTGACCTCAGTGTTTCTAATTTTGAATAACATAAAGGTTTTTAAAATTTATGTTAATGTATGTGTGAATAAATCTAAGTTCAAGAAATACCAATCATCAACTATTTAGAACAACACTTATTTTTGTTTGGCTCAGTTGAAGAAGCTAGTAAAAATTGAGTACTCAAAAAATTGCTTTTCTTTTCCAGTGTTGCCGAAGTTTGAAGTTACCTTGCAGACACCATTGTACTGTTCTTTGAACGCTAAGAATTTAAGTGGTAGTGTCACAGCAAAGTAAGTCATGTCTTTCTTTTTGGAATGGCTCTAAATTGTTGTGAAACAGATGACAGAAAGCTCTGCACTCACTTAAGAATGCTAGCACAAGGTTTTGCTTTTTAAAAAGACCCTAATGTGTAGTAAGCAAATGTCTGTAATACTTCATTTAGCACAGGACAGGTTGCCACAAGTCTTTGCATCTGTGACTCTTTGCCACTTCTAAAATAGACGAGTGACTAAGGGGCTTATAGAATGCATTGTCAGGTTTCTAAAATGTTGTATATTTAGGGGCTGGGGAGATTTTTCAGAATGAGAAAAGAACTTAACCACTGAGTTGTCTCTGAAGCCCCAACTTCAGATTTAAATCAAAATAAAAAAAAAGATATTGTCTTCCAGAATATATTAAGCTATTATTTTAAAGAACTCTGAGCTATCATATGATAAGGCAGCTTTAAAATATAATATCCTGAGCTGGGCGGTGGTGGCATAAGTCTTTAATCCCAGCATTTGGGAGGCACAGGCCACGTTAGGTGCCGATGACTCTGGTGAGAGATTTTGATGCCGCGGTTTCCAGTCAGGTCTCTACTAACATCAATGATTTTGTTTAGAAGGATAGTATATTTGAAGGTGGATTTTTTTCCTTCCTCATAATTTGGAAACTTATGTGTTTGCTTTGGAGTTTGCCCAGAGGAAAGGTTACTTCTGTGTCTAACAGATAAAGGAAACATTAGTTTAATATTATGATTTGCAAAATGCAAAGCAAAACTGGCTTTAACGGTCTGCCCAGTGTTTGAAATAGAGATGGAAGGAACCCAGGAACCACATTTTAAAAAGATTTTCTTTCTTTTACATGAAGAAATATCCCTATTGTGAGTGGGAATAATTAAGAGAATAAAATAAAGACTGTGAATTGGCAGAGAACGAAATTTGACACAAGAAGAGTTAGAAACGATGGTTAAAAAAATATTTAAGGTTTCCTTGCAATAAAAAAAAGTCAAGTTTTTTGGTAGCTATCTGTGCATTTGGTATTCCGTAGTCTAAGACTGATAATCTCCTCCGGCTGAATCCTGGGATGTGTGACAACTGGTTATGATGATTGTAGCTTCAGTTAGCATTTAAACATTCTTACAGGCTGTGAATTTGTAGACATGCAGTGATGGCCAGTCCAGTGCTGAAAGATTTTCATAGTCTGTTAGAGCTCACTGCACCTTCCTGCAATGCAGGCTCTCCCTCCTTGTTCCCTGTGGGCGGGGCTGGCTCTCCCTCCTTGTTCCCTGTGGGCGGGGCCGGCCCTCCCTCCATGTTCTCTGTGGGCGGGGCCGGCTCTTCCTCCATGTTCTCTGTGGGCGGGGCCGGCTCTTCCTCCATGTTCTCTGTGGGCGGGGCCGGCTCTTCCTCCATGTTCTCTCTGTGGGCAGAGGCTGAGGACTGGCAGTGTTTGAAGTGATTTTAAGATTTTCCGGTTCTGACTTCCATTGGAGACCTAATCACCATTTGTTAAGACCGTCCCTCATGCACAGTGTTTTCCTTGTTGCTTCATGTTTGAGACATGTTTGAGAAGCAGCCAAAGCCGGCCTAGAGTTTGTCCTGTCTCAGCCTCATGACTGCTGGAATTATGGTGCTAACTTGACTGACTTGTGCCTTTTTTTTTTTTTTTAATTGCAGGAGAGGTGTGTTTTTAACGTAATTCTTTTCTGTTGAACTGCCAGTGTCTGCTTATTGAAAATGATGTTTTTGTTGGGTTCCTTCACACCATCAAGTAAAAATGTAATAATACTACTTTCCCCCTCCCCCCCAGGTATACATATGGGAAGCCAGTGAGGGGACATGTAACACTTACATTTTTATCTTTATCCTTTTGGGGAGCAAAGAAAAATATCACAAAAACCTTCGAGGTAACTTTTTTAATATTTAAATTTTGATTAAAAGAATATTTATAGAACCCAGGGGGTTGTGGTGGCACATACCTGTTATTTCAACCCTTGAGGGAGGTGAAGGAAGGAGGATCAGTAGTTCTAGACCAGCCTCTGCCATCTAGCAAATCTGAGGCTAGATGGTATAGAGATTAATTATAGGGACCACAGGAAAATGTAGTGCTTATGAAAGTTTACATCCATTCTCAACATAATGTGTAATAGATGGCATAAAGAGTTATGACTCAGATCACAGTCTAAAAAATTTAACTTTTTCTTTAAAAAATAAAATTTTATACAGAATTACCAAAATAAAACTCTTAAGATGAAACAAGAACTTTCTACCATTAAATGGGCAAACAAAGTGCGACAGAACTAAGTCAAATATTACTTAGAGTTTTGTTTCTAGAATTTGAATTCCTAAAGTGAAAAGTAAAATGGAATTTTTAAACAAAACAGCTAAATGGATCCACAAACTTCTCTTTTGATGACAAAGAGATGAAGAAGGTAATGGATTTCTCGAATGAGCATTATGTACACATGGACCCCGTCATCCCTGAGCCTATTGAGATTGTAGCTACTGTGACGGAATCACTCACAGGTTTGTAGCCCTATCGATGGTAAAATCATTTGCTGTCTTCTGGCTGTCTACTGTGCTAGCATTCTCAGGAGAGGGGAGTCACTGCTTTTCTAAGGAGGTTATTTAGTGTTGAAAACTTTAACTTCCTATGAAAGTCTGTACGTCAACTATCTATGATAATAGTAGTCCAATCTCAGCTCTGTTCTTCCAGAATGAATAAAAAACACACAGGAGGCCTACATTTTCAGCGGAGGGGCTTCCTCTTTCTTTTCTTTTTAACCACTTACTGTGAAATGTCCCCTGTTCCTATACAATTTGCTCTTTTAAGAAGAATGTAAAAATTATTTGGAGCCTTCTATTACTATTTTAACAGATTGATTTTGTCTGTGCTTTCTTCTCTTGGCATACCAACCATTGAGAGAAACTCACATGCTAGAATTCTTTGCTTCTCTTGGAACCATAGTCAATAATGAAAGTAAGCTTATATATCCTGATATCTTCAGCCCTTTCAGTGATAAGCTAAGGCAGACCCAAGCCATTGATGACATACTGCTTTTGCATTCCAAATGATGCAATCCTCAATACAGGTATCTCAAGAAATGCAAGTGCCAATGTGTTTTTCAAGCAACATGATTACATCATTGAGTTTTTTGATTATGCAACTGTCTTGAAGCCATCTCTAAACTTCACAGCCACTGTAAGTTGCCATATTTACTACTAGTCCATAACCCTGAGTCTCAGTGAAATGAGGCTGTGGGAAATCATGTGCTCAGTGTCTTTAAAGCTAAGTCAAAAAGATGTGTTACTTTTCCTCTTTAGATATATGGACATGGAGAATTGCTCCCAGATGACCTTTGTTTACATATTTTTTAAAATAGTGGTTTTTAAGAACAGTCAAATCCCCCACAAATTAACTAGCATTTGTTTGATGTGGAATACAACATTGAAACTTTTATTAAATGACAGTCAAAATTTTAGTTTGATGTTAAGGACTAAATTTTAATTTCATTTTTCAGAAAGCATGTTGAATTAATACTCAGTAGTTGAGTAAAATAAGAAAACAAACTTTTTGAAAGCACACAGAATGATGTATTTCTTTATGACATTTTCATATGCATGCCATTTGCTCATTGCTCATATTTATGCTCCATTCCCCAACATGGGTGAATTTTGACAATGTGCAGGCATTATCTTGGACAGGCTTATGAAGCTGAGGGACACCCAGGAGGGGAAGGTTGTTTGGGGATGGGGATGGAGGTTATTAAGGTGTACTTTATGGAAGAGGAAGCCTTGAATGATGACAAGATTAGTAGTGTTTTAAATGCTTGAGCATTGAGGTGGGAGGTAGAAAGATGACATAAGACAAAAAGAGCTGTCAGCAAGATTGACTGGACCTGGGTACTTGCAGCTGAGGACTTGGCTTGACTAAACAGGAAGCAAAGCTTATGTTAGGAGACTCTAGAAGACCCTGGTTGAGGGAGGGCCTCATGATTGGGATGAACTGCTGTAGGCATTGAGAATACTTGGAGCTTATGAATGCAGGTGGGATGGGAGTGGGGTAGAACATGTGTGGAGGATGGTGGAAGGGAGGGATACTACAAAAACAGTGCTTGTGAAAGACTGAGGTCTGTGAGAAGATGGTAGCAGCAGCCAGGATTGAGGCGAGGAGAAGCCCTGTGGTGGTAGCAATGGGAGTGGAGAGGGAGGACAGAGAAATATGGGAATTGGTACTCACTGAGTTTGGGAGGTGGGGACTGTGTGGATAAATTGAGATCACCAGTCTGTCAGGTGGTGGTTAGTAAAAATGGGAAAGGTATGATGGTGGCTTGATATTAGTGTGCTGTGTTTGAAGTGACTGGGTATCAGGTAGGGATTTCTCAAATGGAGTGATTGAGTATGAGCTCCAGGATACATAGAGGATGGGAATTTTGAATTTAGGGTACCATAAAGAACTATGAAGCTAAGCCAGCTGAGTGTTGGAAATTTTGAAGAAAGAAAAAGAACAAGGGACCAAAGGGGACACAGTGTGTTACCAGACTTGGGGTCATAGCTAGGAAACCCAGAAAAGCCATGTCCTTGAGAAGCTAATTAAAGCAGTCAAATTAGTGGTGAAAAACAAAAAGGAGATTTATTCATTGTGGCCCGAGTGGGAAGAGGTACAAAGAGATCCAGCCATCCTATACTTCCATGTTCATTTTTGGAGTCATGAAGTGAAGGCTTAACTTGGCATATCCAAGCAGTTGCAACTGGGTTCTACTCTTGCTTTTCCTATTATCTGTCTTAAAATGCTTTGTCTTAATGATTAGGTGAAGGTCAGCCGCTCTGATGGCAATGCACTAACTCATGAAGAAAGAAGAAATGATTTAGTCCTGGTAGTGAACCAGAAGGAAAATACCAACATTTGGAGTAAATGGAACAGTAGAGACCAAAAAACGGATGACGTCCAGATCATAAATTATACCATTCCCCCAAATGGAATCTTTAAGATTGAATTTCCAATCCTATACAATTCCAGTGAACTGCTACTGAAGGTATAGTCTCTTTCCATGCCACAGCAGTGACATTATTGGTATTGTAATTTTGTGGGAGACACCTTCTCAGAGTTCAAAGGGCACAGGAAGTGGACACATGTCTGCTTTAGACACAGGGAAAGTGTTAGATGTCATTTGCCACAATGGCTAGGATCTACTTTAGATGTTTCCTTGTCGTTTCATTTTAAAGACCACAGAGAAACATGGCAATGTGAAGATTCCACGGAGAAGCTTCCCAAACCCTTGTCTTGGTTGATTTTCTGTTATTTGGAATCACTTTTCCTGAGCTTTCTTTCCCAGTGTGGCATGTCTGGGAATGCCCCATAATTCCTGTGACCTTTCTTTTGATATAAGCACTGCCCAAGTGAGAGGTCTAACAGGGTAGTAGAGGTCTAATTGTTGGGAGCTCTTTCCTTTTTGCTGCTCTTTTTTTTTGAGATAGCCTTGTTATATATCCCAGCCTGACAGGTGCTCATTGTGTAGTCTAGACTGCTTTCAAATTCGTGGTCCTTCTGCCTTTACCTCACTAGTATTGGGATTACAGGTGTGTCCCATCACCCATGCCTGGTTTTTTTTTTTTTTTTTTACTTTGGTGGGTCAGGCAGGGTGTGATGTTTCTTGCTTCTGTCTGAGCATTGTATGGGAAGGAAAGGCTCCATTTTCTGTTTAGTTCTCTCTTCTTCCTGCATTTCTTAGCAACTTTGTCTCTGAAGTAAGGGAGGGCTATACTTTCTTCTTCTGGGCTATGATGCCAAAGACACACTCTCCCATCCACCCTCTCCCCCTCCCTCCTTTCCTCATTTCCTCCCTTTTCTCCTCCCTCCCTCCCTTGGTCCCTTCTTTCTTTTTGATTTTCAAGACAGGTTTTTTTTTTTTTGTTTTGTTTTTGTTTTTTTTGTTTTTTTTTTGTTTTTTTTGTAGCTTTGGTTATCCTGGGACTAGAGTTACGGGCAGGTTTTACTCTTTGTTCCTCCCCGCTGGCCTCCTGGTCCTGCCGCCATGGTCCCGCCGCCACGTGAGTCCCAAATAACACTCAAAGACTCTGTATTTGATACAATCCTGTTGGCCAGTTACCATTATTATTTATGGGCTAGCTCTGTCTTAATTATTAACCCATTTCTACTTATCTAATTATTTCCATGTGGCTCATCTTATCTGGGAGCCGCGGCTGGCATCTTCCTCCCTGGTCTACATCTTGACTCCTCCCAACTACTTCCTCTTTCCTCCTCCTGGTCTCCTAGCCCCACCTATCTTGTTTCCTATTGGCCACAGGCTTTATTAATTAACCAGTATGAGAAACATATTTACAGAATAACGTCTCCCATCAGACTAGCTCTGAAGACCAGGCTGGCCTAGAACGCATAAAGATCTGCTTGCCTCTGGCGTCTGCTGCCACCATCCAGCAGCAAAGATCCTTTCTTATGTTTTTAAAGCTATCAAATTCTTTATAGTATGATCTATAAAATGATGAGGAGCCAATCTGGTGAATGTGCCTGAAAACAAAAATGAAAGTGATCTGGCTTTCCATAATTACTCAACAGATCACATTGTTTCTCAAGTTACTGAAGTTGAACATTTATAGCTTTGTTTCTTCTGTTGCAGGCTTCTTTTCTTGATAGTGTAAGTAATATGGCAGTTCATGGCATGTTCACCTCTCCTAGTCAAACCTACATCCAGCTTAAAACCAGAGATGAACATATAAAGGTAATGCTTATGACTTACTTGATAATTATAACATGATTTGATATTCTTATAATAGAGTGTGCATATTAATTAATATTTCTTTTCTAGGTGGGATCACCTTTTGAATTGGTGGTTAGTGGCAACAAACCTTTCAAAGAATTAAGCTATATGGTAATTTCTTTATTTTAAGGTTTTATTTATTATTATGTGTATGTATGAATACTGTCACATGTATGTCATGGCATGTATATGGAGGTCAGAAACAACTTTTGGGAGTCAATTCTTTTCTTCTACCATGGATTCTGAGGGTCAAACTAAGGTCAATAGGCTTGAGTGGCAAGCACCTTCACTCACCTTGTCACCTTGAAGGCTGGTACTTTCTCAGAGTTTAAGTTCATGACCTGTTATAAGAACCATCTTAAGGGTTGTTTATCTATGTTTTCACTAGACTTACTAAATTGCTACAGATTAGTTTGCTCTTTTTATTGCGCAATTAGTTTTCTTTCTTCAACTATGTTTATGTTTTCATTTAAAATAGATAACTAAATTTTACACCAAGTGTAAATTATAAACTTCTGGTATATAGACAACATTGATTCATTGTAGAGAATTATGAAATATAAGAAAAAAATAAAACTTGCCATCATGGCCTTGTAGTTTTGCTTCCATTAGATCTCTGTATTCCTTTCCATCAAATAATAATTTCCAACACAAAGAATGGTCAGTGCATGTGTGTGCTATTTCAGAAATGACAGTGATTTGACATACCAAGTCCAATGTTGGACTGGAGAGAAGGTTCAGTGGCTAAGAGTATGTACTACCTTACAAAAGATCTGAGTTCAGTGCTAAGCACACACATTGGGAAGCTTATAACTGCCTATAACTTAACTGCAGAGGATTTGAGGCATCTGACCTCTGTGGGCACCAAACCCTATACAGAAACATTAAAAATAATGCAATGTATTACATAAAGAAAAACTACTTTTGAGACTACTACTGTCTCAAAAGATGGAGGAAAAGTTTTCAACATCCATACTATTATGTTAAAAATAGTCAATGATGTTTTATTGGTGGGAATTAACTTGGCAAAGGACAATAATAATAATTACTGCTAACACTTAAAAAATAAATGGGCAATATATGAAGGGCTAAATAGACAAGTTACCTTAATTAATTAATACAATATATAGTAGTCATTATACATTGTATGCATTGTATACGTGTATTGAAATGTTGCATTGTGTTCCATAGACATGAACAGGTATTATGTATCAATTGAAAATTAAAAATGCAAAAAAATTGGGAATTAAAGATAACATTTATAAAGGATGTCATGAATGTTACTGCAATCTAGTGTTTGTTTTAATGTTGTTATTTATTTATTTTTAACATAGACTTTTTTGTCAACCATCATTTATTCATCATGGATTCATTGCTGGTATTAACAATCACAATATCTATTTTTTGTTGAAATTTAACTACCACCTCAAAATTTATCACATAGATTTTGCATGCGAAAAGGTTGTGAAGATAATTTGTATGTATGATGAAATTGTTATAAAGATAACTATAATCTTTAGTAAATAATTGCATTCTCTTTTTTTTTTTTAATTTTTAGGTAGTATCAAAGGGACAGTTGGTGGCTGTAGGCAAACAGAATTCTAGAATTTTCTCTTTAATACCAGAAGCTTCCTGGGCTCCAAAGGCCTGCATAATTGTGTATTATGTTGCAGATGATGGGGAAATTATAAATGATGTTCTAAAAATCCCTGTTCAGTTTATTTTTAAAAATAAGGTAAGATTTAAGGTGGTGATATTTAAAACTTTATTTTAGTGAAGTCTGAGAAAAGTAATATTTCTTTGCAAAAATATCAGTTATCTAAATTGCCTAGAAACTTCTATTATTCCCTATACTTTTTAAAAAGTTAGGGTTACTCATATTAAGCCCCAAGTTATTATTTGTCAACTGTGATTCCTGGCTGTAAGACTTTAATTTAAATTCATCGATGTCATTTTGGTGTTTTTTAAATAGTTGAGTTAATATCACTCTAGCCTGGAATTCTAGTGGCAACATAGACTGGGTATGGTGTTACCCTTGGTGTGACAATGGGGGGAGGGTGTAGGAGAGAGCAGGGCCATTGGAGATGTGTGTGGACCAGAGCTGGGTGTGGGGTTATCTCCTTCACCAGTTGAAATCTAACGAGGACAGACTGTCAGTGAGTTTGATGCCTTGCTCTCAGTGGCCTTTGTGGAGCTTGGTCTTCAGTGTGTTGGTACTGGGTGGGGTCCTTAGCCTACCAGCTTGTACAGGAGACTGCCTCAGCCCCAGCTCTGACAAGACAGCCAGTGAAGTCATCTCACAGACTCGAGAATGAGCGTTGCTTTCACTAACCACTTCTGCCTCCGTCTTCCTAAGTGAAAGAGTCAGTTTCAATGTCATAAATGTCTTTTAATTCTTCTTTTAAAATCATTAAAATGTTGACAAGTACCATCAATTATTCACACTTCCTTTTATTTGAAATAGTTTGTGTTAATTTTCCATATGCCAGAGAGTGAATCTAGGGTCTTGTGCATACTAGCAAATGTGCTAGTGTCAAGCTTCACCCTAGCCCTGAGTAACCCTAACTTTTTAAAAAGTATAATATAAACTCCTATTTTTATTTTATGAAAAGTGTTTTTTTTTTAAAGAAGTAGCAATATATTTTCTTAGTTTTAGGCAAAAATTTCACTTTATAATAATTATCTAAAAACAAATGAATTTTAGAAAGGAATTATGGAGGCTTAAATCAGGATATACACGTTATAGATGTTATAAAGCTGAGAACGGCATGTAAGATTACTGATAAAGGGAAACAGCATATTAAAGGGTATTTTCAAGAAATATTTTTTGACAAAAGAAATAGAAAGATTCAGTTTCATTTCCAAAGAGATGCTTCCTCTGATTTTTAGGTAATGATGATCATGTTTTCATATTAAAAGAAACAGCCTGATTGGAAGGCAGTCTACAGTTTATCGACTTAGAAGGAATATCACAGTTGGGCAGTGTAGTCGAACGTGCAGTTTGTTGTTAGGATTGAGCTAGGTGACACGGTTGTCCTCAGTAGGAATGGGACTTTCCCTCATGATGGAGTCATGGGCTTTTTAAAGTATTAGTTGCTTTGAGGAACATAAAGATCAAGATCAAGGAGCCATGGAGTCAGTAGGGGACCCTGGTGAGAATATGGCCTCACCACTCCCTTTCTGGAAAGAACTTTTTCCACTCCGATTGCAAAGATAGTTCTGGGAGGTCCCAGAGAGCTCTCACTGTGCTCATTTCTAAGCCAAGTCACCGACTTGTAGGGACCTACAGTAGCTTTCCTCTTTCCTGTCTCTTCCTTTTGAGAGTGGCCTTCCCCAGGGATGCTTAATACTGCTGTGCCATGCTCAGCACCAGTTGAGGACTGGAGTGGAAACTGGAGAAATGAAGGAAGTCAGGTGAGAGATGATGGATAATTGATGTCTGCACCACAGGGAGATGATTCATGGATTGCAAACATGTGGGGGTTTAAAAATTTTCTTTCCTTAGAGAAAAGTTGTGTAAATGAATTAATTTTTCTCTTTCTTTTCTTAGATAAAGCTATTTTGGAGTAAACCTACCGTCAAGCCATCTGAGACGGTCTCTCTCAGGATCTCTGTAACAGAGACTAACTCCATAGTCGGGATTGTAGCTATTGACAAAAGTATGAATTTGATGAATGCCTCAAATGATATTACAATGGAAAATGTGAGTTTACTTTTTTTTGGTGAAAATGTATGTTAAAAGAAAAAGATAACTATTGCATTACCTTAAATATTTAAAGGAAATTTATTAGTCCCCTCTGGTTGCATAGGCTGGAAAACAGAAAAGCTTTCAAAGAAGAAAGTCTACATTCCAGTGTATGTTGGGCAGAAACACATGTGTATTTTAAATTTACTTTTCTTTTTGTATCTATTATATTTTTAATGCCTATTACCTTTTGGATCTTAATTTTTGTTCTTATTTATATATATAACTTTCTTGTACCCCTTATGTATATTTACTGTGTTTACTTTAAAATTTTTTAATAAGTTTTAATATTAATATAAAATTTTCTCTAGTTCTAGGATTTGATGACCAGTGTGCTTTCTAAGCATTTGTTAAAGCCTATGAGTTATGTGTGTATATGTGAATTCTTAGAAATTTAACCTAGGACATTGTACTATGTTAGGCAAGCCCTCTGCCACTGAGCTACATACTATGGTTATTTGTTTTATTATTATTATTTTTTTTTGAGACAGATTCTTACCATGTGACACAGACTGTTCTCAAACTCATGAGTCTTCTGCTTTAATCTCCTAGATTACAAGCATATGTAACCATACATGGCTTTCCAAGGCTTATGTTTAGTTCTCGAATTGACCTTTGCCATAATTCTGCCACCATAGTCTAAGAGGTGAGCCAGTGAGTTTTTTAGGGTTAATTATAGAAGCAGAAATGATTCAAAGACAACCAAATCAGCAAAATTCCACTGTCATGTGGGTGACAGCTGGAAGACTAGGTAGTTCAACAGGCTGGAGAGTCCCTTCTAGGTAGCTTAGTTGTTGTGACCCTCTTCCAGGTAACTCAGGTGGTCTCGGTTTCTTCCAGGCAGCTTTGATGGTCTGCCTCCTTTAGGTAGCTCGGCTGGTATCTTGAGCCTTCCAAGTACCTCAGAAATCTAAAGCCCTTCTTCTAGTCTGCAGTCTCCTGGCTACTGCTCTAGCTGTCTTCTGCACAGTGTCAACCCACACACTTCTATTGTCAACTCAAGATATCTATCCTCCACTTTGCTATTTTTTAAAAACTTTCCACTCATCCAGGTTTCCTGTTTGCTTCTGTGTTTCTCCAGAGTTGGTTCTGGAGTAGGGCATGAGGAGCCTGTGGTAGATAGTAGACTTTGGCTTGGTTTTGTGTTAAATTTATGTGCGTTGTCATAACTTCCCAAATGCATTAAGGATATTTTAGGAATGGGATATTCCATGCATGATTTCTGTACACAGCTTGGGCAATGCTCTTATTGAGGTGGGAAGAAAGGAGGGTTGCTTGGAGCATGCTTTGTTCACCCTGAGCAGGAGTAGAAGTGGAGCATCAAGTGAGTCAGAGATGTGGTCCTGAAGTCTCTCTTAGTCTGCCTCTGGCTCTTACTCTGTTGTTTGTCATGGGGCTGATGACATTTGCCGGCTTGTTGTGGATGGAGTGTTTCTCTTTGCTCTCTTGGTGATTTTCTTTTTGATGTCTGCTCCAGCATTGCATTTGCTTATGGTCCATGCAGTGAGGTTGTTGTTAGTGTAACAGAATGCAGCAGCGTGATTGTGGGTATTTCTGATAGAAAGTCTTTGAAAGGGTATTTTTATTGTTTTTATTTCCATGTATGTGTCTGTGTGGATGTATGCCTTATGTGTATGTGACTGAGGAGCTTGAAAGAGGGCACTGGATCCCCGGAAACTGGAGTTACAGGTGGTTGCATGCTGGGAACCGAA
This sequence comes from Cricetiscus sungorus, assembly GCA_030556225.1. Lineage (NCBI taxonomy): Eukaryota > Metazoa > Chordata > Mammalia > Rodentia > Cricetidae > Cricetiscus > Cricetiscus sungorus. Next base: position 274,021 of record JANBXA010000642.1, read on the forward strand.
CTCAGGTTGTCTGTAAGAACAGCAATTGCTTTTATCCACTGAGTGTCCCTCCAGCTTCTAGGAAACCTCATATTAACTTTGTTTTCTTCATAGTTTTTTTTAAAAAAATTATTTTTTAATTTATTTTTCTAGACAAGATTTCTCTGAGTAGCTTTGGAGCCTGTTCTTGCACTCACCCTTGTAGACCAGGCTGGTCTAGAACCCACAGAGATCTACCTGCCTCTGCCTCCCAAGTGCTGGGATTAAAGGGGTGCATCACCAGTGTCTAGCTTTCTTTATTTTTTTTTAATCTTGCCTTTGTCTCCATTTGTGTGTTTAATGATTACACAAATAAGAGAGGAGTATCAAATATTACCTAAAAGCTTATAATACTCAAGGGTTTCTTCCTAGTAAAATACACACAAAATTGCCACTAATAGCATGTGTGGGTACAGAAGTTTTCTGTTGCCTCCACAGAGACTCTGTAACTATTAAGCAACAATTCCCATCCCCAACCCCTGTGTCTAGCTTCTATTAACCTCTATTTACCTTTTATAATTTGCCTATTCTAGATATTTTATGTAAATTGAATCCCATAATCTTTGGCTATGCTGTGACATGTTCCATCAGAGTGCTGTTTCATTGTATGGCTGTCTAGTATTCCATTAAATGTGTATGCCACATTTTGACTAGTCCTCTGTTGATTGACACTTGAACTTCCAGCTTTTGGCTTTTGTGAATGCTGCTGCAGTGAACAATGGCATGGAAGTACCCCTGAGTTTTTGCTTTTAGTTCTTTTGAGTGTATATCTAGGGGTAGAATTGCTGGGTCAGATTCTGAATCCATTTTACTCTTTTGAGGAAAAGAGAAAGAACTTTTGTCAATCCTTTTAGCCTGTTTTATCCATGCTTACTAGCAGTGTCCTTAAAAACCATTGTATTGCTAAAGTGATGCATGCAAATATTTCATCATTAAAATAAAATTCTTTCTGGTGCTGTTCTAATGCTTTTATTACCATTGATATTCGTCTGCATATTAATAATTTAATGCAGTGAGTTTAAATTCATTCTTTTGTGAATTTAAGTGACAGACTTCTTATAGAATTTGTGTTAACCCTCCTTATGCTAGCCTGTTTGTCTCAGGTAAAAGTATGGCTAAATTTTAATGCTGACCCCTACGTGTTGATCATGCCAATCAGTGACATGTTAGTTCATCCTAGGAGAACCTCATCTGTATTTATAAGGAACTTTGTATGACTGAGCAGAGTAAACATAATTTTAAATAAGTGTAATTGTGGTTGATTGAGTGATGAGCGACACATATATATTTATGGTACCTTGATTTGTGCCATTTTCAAGTTCAGTAAGCATGGGGATTGTAGTGAATTAACTCTGAGGTATGAGTGGAGGGCAGGATAGACTGATGGGAATCAATTCACTTGTGTCTTATCTTTGTGCAGGTGGTTCACGAACTGGAACTTTATAACACAGGGTATTATCTAGGCATGTTCATGAATTCCTTCGCTGTCTTTCAGGTATGGAGAGTTGACCAAATAATCTGAAAAAAAATATTAGTTGTCTTTTTTTTTTTTTTTAACTTTTAGGGCTTTTAATTAAGTTAATTTTTTTTAAAGATTTATTTATTTTATGTATGAGTACTCTATCTACATGTATACCTTTATGCCAGAGGAGGGCATCAGATCCCACTAGAGATGGTTGTGAGCCACCAAGTTATTGCTGGGAATTGAACTCAGGACCCCTGGAAGACCAGGCAGTGATCTTAGCTGCTGAGCCATCTCTCCAGCCCTGATATTAGTGTCTTTTACTATTATAATACTTTCATAATTATCATGATGAAGATTAACCTATTGGAAGTGTGACTGAAGTTCACTGTTCTATAAATCTAATCTGAATGGAGAGATACATCTTTTTGGTTTTAAAAGCAAACAGAAAAATGAGCTGATTCACTCTTAGGTTAGTGGAATTATCATTAAAAACATTTTTTCCTTTTACATTACTATATTTGACTTTGAAAAGTATATTTGTGTGAGAGAAGAAGGGAAGAGGAAAAGACACACACACACACACACACACACACACACACACACACACACACACACACACACGTGTACCTAAGTCCCCCAAAATGGGAGTGTGGGGGATTTCTATGATTAAGAAACATTAAAACTTTAATTTTGATTTTATTTTACTTAAAAGTTTTTATTAATTTTTCTTCTAGGAATGTGGTCTCTGGGTGTTGACGGATGCAAACCTTGTAAAGGATAACATTGATGGTGTTTGTAAGTAAAGCCTGACAACATGCTTAACTGGATATGTTTTACCTCATATACTGATTATTTCTTATAATGGGAAGGTACTTTCTGGTTTGACCTGACTGCTATGGCTAAAGTGCTGGACTTTAGAAGTACATATGAGGATGACAAGGAATGTCCTCTGGGCTCCTGACTACATCTTTGAAATGGATGCTTTCCCTTTGCTTTTATAGTTTAGTCTTTTAAAGTGGGGTTATAGTTGGGGATGTTTTGGATGATCCTGTGATTTTAATTTGTATTGTGAACTGTGTTGTTATTTTGGAATGAATTAAAAGGAACAAATTTTTGGAGCATTAGTGTTTTCAGCAATAGGGTCTTCTTACCATCAGTCAAGTTCTGGAGGGTAACCAAGTACACTGACAGTGGCTTATAATATTTGGGAGTCTATGGGGACTCAATGGCCAACAAACTCCAAAAGAAGTAACCAATTCTGGGCACTGGACTTTTTATTTCTTAGTGTACAGGGCATTGTCACTCTGTTATAGGGTAACCCATTTTAATTCCCATTTAAAAGTTATGTGTGTTACTGTTTTTGGAAGCTGGAGATGTTGGATCCTGAATACAAATCGCTGTGAGCTGCCCTGTGTGTGTGCTGAGAATCAAACTTGAGTCCCCCGTAAGAGCAACAAGTGCTCTTAACTGCTGAGCTATCTCTTTACCACGTCTGTTATAATTTTCTCTCTCTCTCTCTCTCTCTCTCTCTCTCTCTCTCTCTCTCTCTCTCTCTCTCTCTCTGTCTCTCTCTGTCTCTCTGTGTCTCTCTCTCTCTGTCTCTCTCTCTGTCTCTGCATTTTGCATTTTAAGGACGTTTCTAAAGATATGTGTATGTTTCCTTTTGACTTTTTGAATTGTCTTTAGTGTTATTTAGCCACCTACATATTCCCTCTTCTACCCTGCTTTCTCACACCTCTCCACAATTTAATTGTCCTATTACATTATTCCCCTTTAAACTTTTATACCATTGCTGCTCTCTCTTCCTTTGAAAGTGCTACCTGTGCCCTCTTACTAAGTTGCTGACCTCTGTGGGCATTCCAAATGAAACACACATCTGAAGATTCAAAGCTAACATCTAAAAAAATAAGAGAAAACATGCAGACCATCTCTTACCCTCATCTCTTCCTGGCTTCCAGCTGTCATCTTAACTCTCTTGTCCATTGCCTCCTAACATTGTTTTCCATAGCACCATTTTTTATATTGATGCCAAAGCTGACTTAGCAAAACATGGGTTCCCTTATATATTTCTTAATTTTAGACCTCCAGTGATCATTATTTACAAAATGCAATCCAAAGTCTTTAATATGACTTATATACTCAAAATCTGAGCCCAACCATTCCTTCTCTTCTCACTGATGCCATTTTTACCAAGTACTCACTGTGTGTTCTGGAGACTGTTTTGTACTTGGCTTAGCTTTTCCTTCTTCATGTGCTACCTTTTATCTCAAGACTTAATTAAAGGAAATGTCATGTAGACAACTTACTGCAGAAAGAGTAATTTCTTAAAAAGTTAACTATTCTTTGTTAGTAGACCTTATATATTATCATCCTTTCATGTTTACTTCGATGTTTCTGTCTTTATGGACTACAAGAGGATTTCATTGTAGTAACTTTTATTTATAGCCTTGGTACCTACCACACCGTGGTGTAATTTTCTTTACATTATATTTTAAATTAAAAGTTTTTTGAGACATGGTCTTTCTACATAGCATTGGCTGTCCTGAAAATTACTATGCAGAGATCCTCCTGCCTCTACCTCTTGAGTGCTGGTGTGCACCATCATGCTCAGCTCATATTTTGTCTTAGGCTAACCAAGGATCTTTCAAAGAAGGAGAGTATAAAAGTCAGGTGGGTTTAAAAAGTCATATATTTTAATAATTTAAATTAAAAATTATGCAATTGAACTCTTAAATTTTCAGTTACTAATCATTAAAACAGATTATATGGAAAATATTTTTACTTTTGAGGTCACTGTCCATGTGGTTTTGGTAAATCATGTGACTTGTCTGCTGCTTAAGCTTCTTCAGAAAATGAGAGAGCTGAAGATGATAAGGTCTACACTCCATTCTGTTGTTAGGTCGAGGGTTCTTGGAGCCAAGCTTGCAAAACTTTCTCTCCAGTGCCTTTTCCTTCCTCCCCATTGCCAATGTTTGTTGCAGATGATACCACAGAGTATGTTGATCGGGTTGCGGAGGAAAATGAGGGAAACTGGATTGATTTTCAAGACTTTACTTTGGTTAACAACCCACATGTCAGGAAACATTTTCCAGAAACATGGATTTGGCTAGACTCTCACATGGGGTAAAGATTTGTAAAGTTCTTTCTCTGTTTATGTTTTGCTTAGTGTATATTTTGGGTAATACTTGCCCACTTTTTAATGTGTTTGAAGTATAAATATTGTGTGTTGATAAACCAAGTAAGTTTGGGGTTTAGAGTGATGTTGATTAAATCTAACTGTAGTGTTTAGTTGAGTCACATGCAAATCGAGGCCATAAATAGGAAGGGCAGGGCAGGGCAGGGCTTTGTAGAATGAAGGGTGAATTAAACTTCTTGAAGTCTCCTGGTTTTTATTAGAAGCAAACCCATAACAGAATTGATAAAAATTCAAATAAAAACAAACACTCACAAAGTTATCTGTAAATTGAGAGGAGAATATTGGAGTAAAGCTTAAAAACATGTGTTTAAATAAAAGTTTGTGAAAATATAGTAATCAATTGCAAAGGTATGAAGTTTGTAGAAAGATTTTGTTGGAACAAGCAAAGTATGATGCTATAAAGTATCCTTGAGAAATTGAAATGCTATGTGATTCTAAACTAGGATATGTAAATGATATAAATATGAAAATTAAAATTCTTGCAAAATTGTTAGTTATGTTGACTTATTTGGTAATTATGTGAAATCTTGGTTTTGTAATTTCTGCATTTGTCTTAACTTCAGATCCAAGGTTTATCAAGACTTTGAAGTCACTGTACCTGATTCCATCACTTCTTGGGTGGCCTCTGCTTTTGTGATCTCGGAAGATTTTGGTCTTGGGCTAACAACTGCTCCAGCAGAGGTAGTTACAGAAGCATGTCTCTCCAAAATGAGGCTCAGAAAAAGATTGGCTATCCATTGTTTTATTTATTTCAGTTTACTGTGCCTTTATCTTTCTGCTTTCATCTGTGTTACCATCTTTGAAAATATTGTCTATAATTTTTATTTATTTTTATTTTATGTACATTGGTGGTTTGTCTGCATATACATCTGTGTGAGGGTGTCAAATTCCATATAATTGAAGTTACAGAGATGTGTGAGCTGCAATGTGAGTGCTGGAAATTAATACTGGGTCCTCTGGGATAGCACATAATGCTGCAGTGCTTTTAACTGCTGAACCATCTCTCCAGCCCTATTTATTATTATTATTATTATTATTATTATTATTATTATTATTATTATTATTATTATTGTGTTTGTGTGTATCACAGCACACATGTGGTGGGCAGAGGACAACTTTGTGGAGTCAATTTTCTCCATTTATCTTATGTAAATTCTGGGAATGGGAACTGAATTCAGGTTGCCAGACTTGTCTAGTCTAGCAAGTGCCATTTCCCACTGAGCTATCTTGTTGGCCCTGTGTTAAATTTTTGAATCTGAGTTACATTAAATTGACAGATTTGGTCATCAGGTTAAACATATTATTACTTAAACTTTTTTTTATATTCTAGGTTTTTATTTCAGTTTTCTAGGCAGAAGTCTTTTAGTAAAATCAGAAAATGCAGACATTGTTGGCGTTTGTTCTTTTGAAAATGAGGTCTTCTAGCATGTTGTAGTAATGCCTGCTTATAAAGTCAACACACAAGCATGGTGTGCACAAGCAGTACCCAGTTTTAGTGGTCCCACATTCTCTAACTTTACTGTAGGCTGTAGTCAGTGTTCACAGAAGGAAACAATAGGGTAAAATGAATGTTCTGTCAATGGTGCATATTTTCTGAATAATAAATTAAGGTAAATTCATCACATACTACTAATATCAATAATTTATCTAAATAGTATCTAAAACAAAAACGTATATAAAATTCAAATTTATATAAGCACATGATATTTTATAGAATTTTTTTGTATTAAATTTTAAGTGTCAAGATTTGTTTTTCTTTTTCAACATTGTAAGCCTTAATTCACCTGTCATTTATTTTCAGACATTCCTTCTTAATTATCCAACTCACGTGATTATTGTCATATTTTTCAAAATTCCTATGTTGAATTAAGTTTTGTTTATCTCCTTACTGATTATTTGCCACTACCTTCATAAGATAAAGTTCTACTTTATGATCAACAACAGATAACTCAAACATTAATATATTATGTATGACTTTGTTGATAGGCAATACTACCTATGAAATGAATTCCTCCATAGGTGGGATTTCCTTACTTATTTGTTGTTGGAAAGAGACAACCAGATATATTTTGTATGGTAACTTACTTTTAAGCTTGTAGTAATAGAAACAGGCCTTTTAGCTAAGATCAAGTGTAACACTTTAAAATCTTATACATATGAGTGTTTTGCCTACATCTGTGTATGTGTACTATGTGTGTGTCTGGTGCCTAAGGAAGCTAAAAAATGGTGTTGATTTGCTGGAACTGGAATTGCTCTTGAGTTGTCTTGTGAGTGCTGGTAATCAAATCTGGGTCCTCTATAAAAGCAACAGGTGTTCTTAGCCTCTGATATATTTTCCCAGTCCCTATTTGGTTAAAAAGTTTATTATTGACCTTATATAATAATTCCTAATGGCCAGATTACTTTAAAGATGAGTACAACTTTGCAAAGTGTCTCTGAGCAGAGTCCTTCATGTCTGTGCTTAGGAATATGAGGACCATGAATGGCCTTAGCCCAATAGGTATCACTCCTGTTATACCCGAAAGCTTCTATAACAGATATTTTGTATTGTCTCCTTACCATTCCTAAGTGTATGGAATTATGGTGGAAGCTCAGGTGCCTTAAACAGATGGTTTATTTACATGAATATCTATACAAATATTCAATATCTATATAGTTACTTACATGGCATCTTCAATGATATGATCTGTAGAGTCAAATGCACCAAGCAACAAGTTATGTTTCTATGTTCCAAATAACAGCCCACATGCTAATAATAGACACAAAGAATTATGAAGAATACAGGACAGTAGTTGTTCATTGTTTGGGACAACCCTAAGTATGTATTGTAGATCTTCATTCCATAAAGTGCCACTAGTGCCCCTCAATCACTGTGACAATCTAAAATGTTCAATGTACAAATGTCCACCTAAGCCTAGTAGTATGTTCAACCTTTTGACATTTGTGATATGGTTTTGTCATCTACAAAGTTCACAATTAAGAAATATGCAATACAATTTCAAAAAATAAACATCTCAAAAAAACCTTCTATGTTTAATTTTGTATTGGCCCACATTCATGTTGGCTTTGCCTGCATGTGGCTCACAAGGGCTTGGGTTGGACATATCTACTAGAGGGGCTTACTTCTCTTGTTGAGATCACTGGCTTAAAATAACCAGGTTCAATTTCAGCTAGGGGAGGGGAGGTTGGCCTTTCCTGTAGATCTTGGTAACAGTTTCAGAGTTGGGTCACCAAGATGGAGATAGGTGTGTCTGTGTACATGTGAGGACACAGTAAGCAGAACATCACTGGGTGGGCCACATTGAGATTTCCCCATGTGAGTCTCAAGCAGGGACTGTTTGACTGGAGAGTTAACTTTTGAAGCAAATTATGGAGTCAATATAGACTAGATCACAGAGAGGCAACTTGTTTTGGTATCAGAGAAAATGGATATGTCTCTGGCACCTTCAATTGTAGGTACTATGAACCTGATTTAGTCTTAGAGATTTCTTAATAAATAAAAAATGGAACATAACACCCTTATAGGGGTATAATTATTGCAGGAGTAATTTATGGAGTACTTGATCTTTACTGGGTCCTTAATGCAGTATAGTGGTTAATTGGTGTTTGTTGATAGGCAAGAGGAGATACAGCTAGGTGTTATAGCTGTACAGGTTCTATGGATAGTGCTCTTAATTGTATATAATGTGAAGCATTTGTGTCTAAATTAAAACAGGTATTCACTGTGTTTTTTCTAGCTGCAAGCCTTCCAACCATTTTTCATTTTCTTGAATCTTCCCTACTCTGTTATCAGAGGTGAAGAATTTGCTTTGGAAGTGACCATATTCAATTATTTGGAAGACACCACTAAGGTAATGTGTCCAAGATTTTGTTGATTATTTATACTTTGAGACAAAATAAAGGATTGAGGATTGATTGGTTGCACGGTACTTGAGCATCAGGGTCTCTGAGCATTTTTTTTTTAAACATCTTAACTTTTTTTTTTTTTGGCTTATATGTGTTTTTATCCTTTTAACTTGGTAATTTACATTTTTAGAAAAATTTAATTTATTCTTTGACAACTTCACACCTGCATATGCCACATTTTAGTCACATTCACTTCAATATCTCTTACCCTTCTCCCTCCCCTCCCAGTAGGTTTCACTTCCAACTTGCATGTCTTTTTCTTTTGTTTTTGTATTGTGGCTCATTTACTTTTAACAAGGGCCACTCACATGAGCATGTGTGTGGAGCTGTTCCAAAGTATAGACAGATTTCTGGTCACTATACCCTCCCTCCACAGTCATTAGAACTTCCAGTAGCTCCTCAAGGATGGGCTGGACCCTCTGAGGGCCTTCCCTAGCCATAACTGAGTGTTGTTGGCCAAGTCTTGGCATTAACTTCTGTTCAGCACTAATCTATGGGTATAGACACAGACATAGTAGGCCTTAGAAATAATCAGAAGCCAGGTGGTTACAAACACAGCTGTCATCCCACTAGTGCAACAAACAATGGGCATATCTTACCTGACAGATTGGTATTATAGCATACAAGATCCATTTATGGGTAATTATTTTAGTTAGGGCAGCTCTTACAAAGGAAAACATTTAATTGGCACTGGCTTACAGTTTCAGAGGTTTAGTTCATTACTGTCATGGTGGGAAACTTGGCAGCATGTAGACAGACATGGCACTGGAGAAGAAGTTGAGAGTTCTTCTACATCTTGATCTGCATGCAGCAGAAGGAGACTGTGAGCCACACAGGGTAGTTTGAACATATGAGACCTCAAAGCCCACCAGCACAGTGACACACTTCCTCCAACAAGGCCATACCTACTCCAACACCTTCTAGTAGTGTTACTCCATATGAGTATATGGGGGTCATTTTCTTTCAAATCACTGTCCTAAGTTACCTACATAGCAGCTTTTGGCATTATGAAGGTTAGCCAACAAGGAGGAAGCTTCTGGCTCAGTTGTAGCATGATTTTCTTTGTAGGATAACTGAAGTGTGTGGTATTTTCAGCAATAGGGTCTTACCAAGACAATGACAATAACCTGTATTTTCTGGGACCTTCCTGGCCAGTGACTCATAGGGAGCTATCACATACTTGGCATTCCTCCAAGCATTTTGTACTTTGCTGGGCTATTGAAAATATACATATGTTAGTGATTTCATCTGCTTATTAATGTCCGGGTCTATCATTAGGATCTTTGCATGTTCTCTTAGTTTTCCAGCACAGATCCTCCCATTGAGCCAGGGAACTTCCTTTTGGTCTTGGAGATATGCCTTTCTCTCTCCCACCTCCCTGCATTTCCTCCTGGTCTTCTGTATTTAGAATGTGTTTTCTCTTCCTATTATCATTTTGTATCTGCTGCAGTTGGTAAGAATTTATTTTCTCTGAGACAGATGGCAACCAGGATTCCTTTCCTGAGAAATTTCATCTACTCTGTTATGTTTGTTGTCTCCATGGATATTCAGGGTATTATGTTTTCAGGGATTTATTTTGTGAGTCATGTTGCCCTGTCTCCTTAGGCAGTTTGTTGGAAGGTGGGACTTAGGACTTACCTACTGTTTGTGCTGCACTTACCGTTGCCTTAGCCAAATGGTTTGGTTTTCTGCCCTAGAGTAATTAGGCATGTGCTATTAACTTTATTGTCTGAAATGCCATACTATCTTTAAGTATGCACATCTGCATAGTAAATCAAAATATTTATTTTTTTTTCCGTGTTGCAGATTGAATAAGCACAGGTCTACCACTGAGCCATTCTCTCAGTTCCAGCTTTTTGTTTTCTAACTGTGCTTTTTTAAGAATAATATTTTATTGTTTTAAATTTCATCTTACATTCCAAACACAGTTCTCCCTCTCACCCCTCCTCTTGCTACCCCTGCACACCCCCCCCCACCCTGTTCACCTCTCCTTACAGGTAAGGGCTCCCATAAAGAGTCAACAAAGTTTGACACAATAGGTTGGGGCAGGGCCAAGCTCCTCTCCCATTCATTAACGATGAGCATAGCATCCCACCATAAGGAATGGGCTCCAACAAGCTATCTTATGTACCAGGTTTGTATCATGGTCTTACTGCCACTGAGCATGGCATGCCACCATAGTGCTTTTAATGTGGTCAGAATGTTATAGTATAATGAGAAGATTGAGAGAAAGCCTAATATCCAGCCTGTTGGTCATTAACAGATAATTTAATAACGTGATTAGAGTTTTCTTATCTACTTTATAGGAATCATAATCATTATGTGAACACATTGTCATGAGAAAATGAAAAAATGAATTGGAAAATACTTTGTAAAGTGTAAGGCCCATGCTGGTTGTGGTACGAACCACCTATAATCCTAACTTTTGAGAGTCAGAGTCAGAAGGATTGCTGCAAGTTTGAGGCTAGCCTGGTCTACAGAATGAATTCCAGGCCAGTTAGGTTTACAAAGTAAGACTCTAAACCCTCTCACACCTCTGGGCATAGTAGTATATACCTTTAATCCCAGCACTTGGAGGCAGCCACAGAGGCAGGCATATCTCTGTGAGTTCAAAGCTAGCCTGATCTACATAACAAATTTCAGGTTAGCCAGGACTACACAGTAAGAACCTGTCTCAAAAATAAAACAAAACAAAAGCCTCAAGCCTGGAAGAATACTACTTAAGGAAAATAGAAAGTTTTGTCATTTTAAGAAAGAAAAGTTTGTAAATTAGATATGCTTTAGAGCTGGTGTTGGTAGCTTTAATCCCAGCCCATGTGGGGCAGAGGCAGGCAGATCTCTGAGTTCAAAGGGCAGCCTGGTCTACAGAGTGAGTTCCAGGACAACCAAGGCTACATAGAGAAACCTTGTCTCAAAAACAAAACAAAAAAACCAAAAAAACCCCCAAAAAACCCCAAAAAACCAAAACTTTGGAACTTATGTATTAACCACACTTTTCATTGAATAATTTTTTGCAGAGACTCTCAGCAGCTAAAACAATATTTCAACTTATTTGTCTCATGCTTCCCTAGTGGGATCTGTATCTCCTAGAATGGCACAGTTAAATCAAGAGGCAGTGAAACTAATACTTGAGCCTTTTTGTGGATAGTTCTACCACTCCAGGGGCTTGTGTAACAAGTTAGTGAAAGAACTAGAAATGAAATCAAAGAATGCCTTTCTCCAGATGTATCTTGAGGTAGACGATATATATGCATATAATAAATCCAGTTTTCTCTGATTTTCTTTTTGGTTTTTCCCTCTTCTTTGCCTAATCTTGGTCTCATTTTTCTCCAGTTTTGAGTCTCATACTTGTAACAGCACTTAAAATAGTGATAGAAACAATGCAGGGGAGGATTTTTTATACAGAACTTTGGGGTTTTATATTTTCCCTCCCAGGTTATAGTGCTCATTGTGGAAAGTGACAGCTTTGATGTTATAATGTCTTCAAATGACGCCAATGACACCATGTACCGGCAGACTGTGTTAGTTCCCAGCCAGGATGGCATTACTCTTCTTTTTCCTATCAAGCCAACACAGCTGGGAGAAATTCCTATCACAGTGAAGGCTGCCTCACCCACTGCTTCTGATTCGATTACCCAGAAGATTTTAGTAAAGGTAAATATTTGGGGTTTAGATGGATACAGTGGAAAAACAACATGGGATTGAAGAGCAAATGGGAGATGTTTGTGGTCAAATCTGTTGGTAAAAATATAACACACACTGAGAATATTGCTATTTTCCTCTTTAAATTTGAGTAGAAGCATGACTATTATTAGGACAGTCAAGCATTTTTAAGTAGTTATTTACATCTACAAACAGTGTTGTATTGGGACCTGTTGGATCATGGTCAGGTTGATAAAGTAGAGTGGGAATTTTGGAACTCCTCAAAGTAGATTTTGTAGACTTTTGTTTTGTGAGGACATTGTTTATAAAAGCACAGCCCAGCATAGATGGCCACTCATGTTCTGGGGCGGAATTACCTTGGATTTCGATCTCTGCCTAGTTAAATGTGATTTTGGTTAAGAGTATTTGGTGCCTCTATTTGGATAACAACAGATGAATCAACTCCTCACTGTTTTCTTTGTCACATTTTCCCCTTGTCATTTCCATTCCATTCCAGTTCCATGAAATGCTTTCTTAACTTAACTAGAAAGCACACACTTAACTCATTTGAAGTCAAAATCAACAAAGGGTAGGTAGGTATGTACATACTTGAGTAGCTGCATCCACAGCAGGCTAGGTGTTTGTCTTCCTCTTTGCACACAGTTCTCCATTAACAGATAAGCAGACACCATGCTGTGTTCCTTTCCCCTCAGGCTGAAGGAATAGAGAAGTCATATTCACAGTCTATCTTCCTGGATCTGACCGACAACAAAGTACAAACTATCCAGAAAATTTTGAATTTCTCATTCCCTCCAGACACAATCTATGGCAGTGAAAGAGTTCAGATCACAGCAATTGGTAAGAGTAGTGTGTGTCACCACACCCTGGCTGATTTGCATGTGCTAATATATTTTTCATCTATTTATATTGTCTTACTAAGACCTCGTGGGAAGAGATTGTGAAAGGTTTTAGTTGGTGTCAACTGCTGTTACTCAGATCAGTGCTTTTCAACATGCAGCCTGCATGTGGAGGTCTTTCTTGACACCCCCCCCCCCCCAAAAAAAAAAAAAATCCTGGTTTAGTATGTCTGGAGTGAGTGTGAACTTGCTACCTGTTCCTTCCTTCCTTCCTCCTCCCCCTCTCACTTAAACTTCTTTCCTTTTTCCCAAGATGAAACACTGGGCTTTATGCATGCCAGACAAGTACTTTACTCCTGAACTATATCACTGGCTTTGTTTTATGAGATAAAGTCTTGGTATGTAGCCCAGGCTAACTTTGACATCCAGATTCATGCATCCCAGCTTCTTTGCTGGGATTCTAGTCAAGTATCACCATGCCTGGCTTGACTCTTTGAATTTCTGAGGTGATGGTGGTGCTTCTGGGATACAGATACACCGGATAGCAAAGCCACAAGCTCTGTGGCTAGAGGGAGAAGTGTCTTGTACAGCAGAGCTCCTAGACTCTGTGACTCTTGACTACCGCTGAAGATCCTAACCTTACATAACATGTTTTAAAACACAAATATTTGGGTTTTCTCTAAACCTACTAAATTATATTTTTTTAGTCTATGGTCAGGACAAAAATAGTTTGAGAACTTTTCACCAGGAGTCTGGTGAGCAAGACTTGAGAACCCTTGACTAGAACACTCTTCTGGACAACCTTTACAGTAGGACCGTTACTTATTTCTAGTTACCTTAACCTAAAATGATTTTAAATTAAATATAGCTTTTCCAGTGCACCCAAGTGTCATTCAGAATTAAATATCAATGCTTGTTATCTTGATTTAGAGGAACACTTAATTTATATCCTATCATAATTTAGGCAGAAGCAGCCTGCCTACCTATATAATCTACGAGTTAAGTTCTACAGTTATTGCTCTTGCTTGATTGTGTCTTCTCACCCCACTTGCTTTTATGGTAGATGTCTGTACTGAAAGCTGAGACACCTATGTCAGCAGGTAAGAGTAAGTGAGCATTACCCACTGAACTGAATGTTTTGTGCTTTCAGGAGATATTCTTGGTCCTTCCATAAATGGCTTGGCCTCACTGATCCGAATGCCTTACGGTTGTGGTGAACAGAACATGATAAATTTTGCTCCAAATATTTACATTTTGGATTATCTGACTAAACAAAAACAGCTGACAGATAATTTAAAAGAAAAAGCCCTTTCATTTATGAGGCAAGGTAAGCATTAGATGTATACTTTTATTTGTTTTTTAAAAAAATTGTCTTTTCTAGGTCTCTCTAGGCCATGTTTCAGAACAGATGGGAGTGGTGTCTGTATGTGATTGGTGGCACTAGATGGTACTGATGTGCTGAAGGTCAGGCATTGGGAGTTTCCTCTTGTCTTCCTGAAGTTTTTTAAATGCTGCTAATTTCAAACTCTTTAAGAACTGACAAGGATGAGAAAACCTGTCTTGAAAAACAAAAACAAACAAACAAAAAACAAAAACAAAACAAAAAAAGAACTGACAAGGAAGGAATGCTCATTTGTGGCCATTTATTTGCTATTTTTTTCTTGAGACAGAGTTTTATGCAACTCAGGTTAGCTTCAGGTTAGAACTTTGTGTACAGAGTAGATGGTTGGAGCTCTGAAAATGGAAGATCTGACTCTGAGCTGTGACAACTGCTCAGTTGTGGTGACCAACTCTCATAGCAAAGGTAACCTGGGCTGAGTGAGAGTACACCAGTGTGAGCAGTGTCAATCCAGGAAGGACCAAGTGGGAACCAAGGGTCACACAAAGAAAAGGTGAGAGACACTAGAGTTTGAGATCTAGCTGAGTGCTGCCTGAGTTCTCATGTGAGGAGGGGATAGGTATGTTTTCCCTCCATTAGAGCACATAGGATGCTGACATTCTGTCTGGCTCTCTAATCCAGGAGCTGATAAAGGCCCCCAAGGAAGTTATGAGAGGTCTAGCACTTGCTACTTTTTATATAGAGATATTGATTTTAAAATGCTATTCTTTCAGCTGGGAGGTAGTGGCTCACCCCTTTAATCCCAGCACTCTGGAGGCAGAGGCAGGTGGATCTCTGTGAGTTCAAGGCCAGCCTGATCTACAGAGCATGTTCCAGGACAGGCTCCAAAGCTACACAGAGAAACCCTATCTTGAAAACCAAACCAAACCAACCCCCCAAAATATTCTTTTAATGTATGCTTGTAGATATTTATATTTTAATAATATATATATATATATATATGCAGAAACTATTATTTTTGAAAATCCTATTATATTAAGTTTAAGAAGGGTACCAAGTACTGTCTGTGTTAAACCATGGCATGTTGATTTTTACATCTTGGCTTAATAGTTATAGTAAGGAGATGAGTAGAAACTGTAGAGGAGTGTTGAAACTTAACTCTGTACTTTCTGAGAACAAGATTTCAGTTTGTACTGAGCTTTATTAGTTTGATTTCAATTAGAAAGTACATACAGATTAGATTGGTTTTATAATTTGATATGGATTCATTGTTATATTTTAATAAAGTAAAATAGCTCATGTAATGCCATATAATAATTTCATGTTTATGAATGCTTTATGAACTATAATTTTTGCTGATCAAATAAATATTTTGAATTCTTAAACTTTTAATTTTTATTATATGCATATGAGTGTTTTTTATGCATGTATGTCTGTGCACCACATGTGTGCCTGGTGTCTGCAGAGGTTAGAAGATGTCAGATCCCCTGGGCCTGGGGTTACAGATGGTAGTAACCTACAAAATAGGTACTGGGAACCAAATCTGGGTCCTCTGCAAGAGCAGCAAGTGCTCTTAACTGTGGGGTCATTGCTCCAGTCCTTTAAATTCTATTTTGATTGACTTGAACCACTTAAAGAACTATTCATCCCTTGGAGGTGACTTGGCTTGTCTCTGTGACACTTTGCTTAGGGTTATGACAGCTCAAGCCCCAGTCCTCGCTCTTTTCCATAGACAACACTGTCTGGGTTGTTGTCAAACCAGGTTTTCAAAGCCAACTGGAGATGAAGCTCATGGTTTGTTTTTTGCCTAGCATCATCGGGACCCTGGGTTTGAGCCCCATCCTGGAAACAAGGTTCCAAGTAGCCTTCTGGGGATCTCCCCTGATGCTTATTGGTTACTAGAAGTGTATACCAACCAAAGGGAGAGAAAGCTTAGGTCTCCAAGTGCCAAATAGTCCTTCACATGTTTATTGGTACTGGGGGAGAAACGTGAGTGTAGTGGTTAAGACACTAGCCATGGGCACTTGGGTCTGTTTTCTTAGCCTCTCAGAATCTGAGGTGAGATGAAATAATAAGAGTACTTACAGCATTGTCTACAGTGTTAGTCCAGGATAGGCTCCAAAGCTACAAAGAGAAACTCCTGTCTCAAAAAACTGGAGGGGGTGGGAGAGAAACAAAACAGAAAACCTCAAAGGCTTTGTAGACTTTTGTCTCCCACCAGCAAGGGCTGCTCTGGACATGCCACACAACACCTTTGTGCCAATCAAGCATCCTGTCTGTCTGCAAACTGACCAACCCTAAGTGAGGAGCTTTGACCTCCAGCCTTCAGGGAGAGACTGGAGTTTCTAGCTCCTCCTCTGCAGAGGGTCTTTTTCTCTGAGTGCCTGCTGCGTGTGTGTTCCCAAACCCCAGTAAAATCCTTCTTTGACTTTTGATTTTATCTGAGGTGTTTGAGATTTCTTTCTTGCTACATGCCATGCTTCAGATTTTTCCTGCCATTTAATTCTTTAGCTGGCAGAGAATAGGAACTCTATCAAGACCCTGGGTACTTGTCTCAGCTGTCTCCTAAGACTGTATCGTTCATTTGTATGACTCTATTTTATATTCTTCATTTAACATGATTTAAAATAATCCCAAGCATCATCTGTATTAATGCACCACAGTGAGTCCTGAGTGGGTGAATGAATGATCACTATCAACTCCTTGGACTTTTAAAGTCACCCTTCCAATGTGGAGGTCAGAGCTAGGAGAGTTCTACAGTACTTCCACAGTGCAGTGGTTATCTATAGACACTAACCATTCTGCCTAGCCTTGGCACGTTCTTACCAGCCAGGAAGTGGGACCTGTCTTTCTGGATTGCCCACAGATTCCATCTGAAGCAGAGGGTAAATGTTTCCTGACATCACCCTTCATTGTGACATCAGAGTCTCACTTTACAGACTATCTTATCAGTCTTGTAAATATAATGTAGTTTTTATTTTTTAAGACATTAATGTAGTTTTCATGTGAATAATGATTATTTAAATGTCACTCGGGAACAGCACATTATCTTATTTAAGTCTTGGTAGCCTAGCTACATCATTGTATGAAATAATTTTTGTTGTAGAATGTCATTTTTTTTTACTAAACATTTATTTATTTTGTGCTGGACATAATTATACATGCCTTTTTTTTTTTTTAAATGTAGAATGTCATTTTAAGGTGTGTTACTTTTGTTTATGCCCTGAAGCTTTTGTTTAATGATGCAAAGATGTGCTTGATTAAATAAAATTCACCTGTGGTCAGGAGGCTGGGTCAGCAACTAGCTGACAGAAAGTTGTAGGGAGGAGCCAGGTGCAGAAGGGTTTGTAAGGAGGGTTGAGCGTGTGCATGAAAACTTCTTGGGAGACACAAAGAGGTGAGTTGCTTGCTCTTCAGCCTCTCTGGGAAGCAGGATTCTACCTCAACCTTTGAATCTTGAGTCATTTATTGGGACAGAGATTTAAGTAAGTTTTCTTAGTAGCTTAAAAAGAGTTGGTGGCTGAGGGAACAGGCTTCGGCTCTTGTGGCCTAGCTGCTGCTGGCAGGGGCAGAGTGGCAGTTGCTGAGTAGGATAACTGTAACTTAAAAGGCTGAAACATGAAAAGAAAAACAATACATTTTGCTGTCAAGAAAAGAAAGTAGAACTGTCAAATGAAACGGTTTCTGACAAGGACAGGAAATCCCGAGCCTGTTTGGTAATTAAACAAGGGTTAAA
This sequence comes from Cricetiscus sungorus, assembly GCA_030556225.1. Taxonomy (NCBI): domain Eukaryota; kingdom Metazoa; phylum Chordata; class Mammalia; order Rodentia; family Cricetidae; genus Cricetiscus; species Cricetiscus sungorus. The sequence goes on from JANBXA010000642.1 coordinate 292,180, forward strand.
CCTCTTATTTCTTCCTCGGATATTTAATTTTTTAAATTACATTTATTTTTATTTTATGTATGTGGTTGTCTAGGTGTGGGTGCATGTGTGTGTAGAGTTCAGAGGATGACTTTTGGGGATTGGTTATCAGCTTTCTGAGGTGGGTATCGGGAATTGAACTCATGCCCTCAGGCTTGGCAGTAAATGCCTTTATCTGTTGAATCAGCTCCATGATCTGTCTTCAGATATTTAAATCACAATGCCTGCTGTTTGTTTTTCATCTGAGACTCTGGGTCTAGTTGAAAACACATGTTTTTCTCTGTCAAAATATTTTCAGTCTTCCTCTCAGAACTGAACCCTAAGCCTGGGAAAACACTATACTACTGAGCTAAGCTGCACCCCAGCCCTGGGGTGTTCTTTTTTATTTGTTTCTGTAAGCAGTACTTTCATCTTTAGTTTGATAAGTTGTAACTACTTTACATTCATGGTTAGTACAAAGAAAACTCATGATCCAGGAAAGTTTGCATCTTATCTAGCCCATTGTAAATAGCAGTTTATAGACTGTTATCCCAACAACTTTGTGACCTGTATATTTTAATTTTCAGAGATGTCTGGTAATTCTGATTATATTATTATTTTCCAAACCAAAGAGTTATGTGTAAAACAGTGAACTTGAAAGCGGTGCTCTTATTTCTTGGTGAACTTTTGGAGAAAACCAAGTTTTTGACTTGCTCATCTATCATGAAGAAAAGTCTCCAATTTTGGTAACTACAGTGGGATAAAGATGATTATATTAACAATAAACATCATGGCTATGTCATCAGTATCTTTTTCGGCTAATAGAGTAGAAATCAGGCCTGAGATAGGCGGTTACTTGGAGGACAAACAGCCAAGAGTTCTTTAAGCATGCATGGCCCGGCTTAGAATGAGGAGGGGAAGCTCAAAGGAGACTCAGAGTCAAACCTGCTCTTCTCCCAGGCTATTCTTCCCTTGTGTTTCTGTGGGAGTAGAGCTGGAAGTCTGGGATCTGTTTATTAATCCACTGTGCCACTGAAGATGCTGCAGCTCCTGTTTTTGTCTGGACCAGCTGCCTTCAGTGGGGGAATGAGGGCTTTTGACACTGATGGGGAATATTGGAGGGTGGCCACCTGTGCAGTAATTTCCATAGGTGCTGACCTCATGCTTTGATCTCAGCTTTAACCTGATGTATAGTATTTCATAAAAAGGGTAATAATGACATCACATCTTAGGGTTAGACTCACCCAAGTCAATACTTGTAAGGGACTTCTCATATTTCTTCATACCTAGTTAGCTCAAATTAAAGATTTGCTGTTAATTATTCAGCAGTAATAATTCAGGTATAAATATAAAGATTATAACCTAATGTTCTCTATTTAAAAATAAATTTGCCTTTAACTTTAAATGTGTATATATTCCTTTTATTATTACCTTCATATACCTTTGTGAAGCATACTGTTTTGTCTTATACCTTAAGCATGCTCAAAAGCAGGGGCCTAGTAAACAAACTGAGAGAGAAAAGCTTTGGAGTTCATGGGAGAGATAAACTGTTCAGCGATGGGCTTGTCACAAGAGCTTTCACACTGGACTTTGAACTCTGTGCATGGCTTTGTAGACATGAACCAAACTCTCATTATTTGAAATCACGTATTTGAAAGTATGAAGCCTCTGCATGAGCTTTTACCACTCCCCAGTTTACTTTATTTCAGTGTGTATGTTCGTGTGTGCACAGTGTGTATGGGTACATGTATGCCCTTGCATGTGTGGAGTCCAGAGTCTGACATCAGGTGTCCTCAATCCTTTCTCTACCTTATTATATTTTGAGACTGGACTGCCATTAAACTTGAAGCTCAGTGACTGACTAGCAAATTCCAGGTATTCTCCAGTGTCTGCCTCCAAATTCTGGGGTTGCAGGTGCACGCCTCTGTGCCCAGCTTTTGGGGTACGTGATTGGGATCTGAACTCAGGTCCCCATGCTTGCTTGGTGACCACTTTATGACTGAGCTGTCTCCAAAGCAATCCTAATTTATGTATATAGCAGTGCTTCATTACAACCACTGTGTATGTGTAAATTTGAAGTGTGGAATTGGTATGGAAGCAGACCAGTCGGTTTTATCATTTGCCTCAGATGTCCATGACAAAGCCATTTAAAAGACACTGCCTTAGATTGTCATTTTCCCTCTCTCTTGCCAGTCCAAGAGACAGAAATCACCTATACTTTGTGTTTGGCCTTAAGCTTTATATCTGTCACCATAGGTAGCATTTTCCTGACACAGCAAACAATTTAGATGGGCAAGCATTGAGATCCTTCTGGAAGCTCGACCTTGACTTTGCTTGCTCTTGGGTGACCGGAAGGGTGATTGACATCACTCCTCATTTCCCCTCTCTGCCAGTGGCTGCCATAAAAAGCCATAGCAAATGCATTGATTTATGCATGGATTTTTCTGTCTTCAGGTTATCAAAGGGAACTTCTCTATCAGAGGGAGGATGGCTCCTTCAGTGCTTTCGGGGATAGTGACCCTTCTGGGAGTACTTGGTAAGTGGCTTTTTTCTAATTAAATAAATTTGTATTATGGTACAGGTGTTTACTAGGCCACAGTGGCCATGGAACTGACAGGTGTGCCTGTCTATGTGTATGTTGCAGGTGCTTGTTACAAAGCTGCCTTTAAAAGACATTTCTTATTAAAAAAAAAAAAAAAGATTCTAAAGCATTTGTAGGTCAAGTGCTTCTCATTCAGAAAAGGAAAACAAAACAAAAAACCCCACACCTCTTCCATTTTTTTTTTTTTTTTTTTTTTTTTGAGACAGGGTTTCTCTGTGTATCTTTGGAGCCTGTCCTGGCACTCCCTCTGTGGACCAGGTTGGCCTCCACCTGCTTCTGCCTGTTGAGTGCTGGGATTAAAGGCATGCTCTGCTGCTCCATCCCTTGGCTTTTGAAAAAGCAGTGCCAAAAATTATTTAAGATGACAGCACAGATGACAAGAAAAAAATTCTGTTTGACATTGGTCTTGCCATATTAGATTTATTAGTTTGAGAGCCTTGTTAAAACACTTTGTGTGGTTTTGTTTTTAATATATTTCTTGAAAAAGAAACAATGATGGTTCTAAGTAAGGACTAGCATGGGTGTCCTCCTGCATGGAATGCTGTGCTTGGGATAGTTTACCTAACTCCTTCTGTCTGCTATGGCTGACTGCCAGGGCTCAGGAGGTCTCCTCCATCTGCCTGCAGTGGGAGAGACCCAGATGCTACTGAGCTACTGAGCATGTCATCACGCTAAGCTGTGACGGCAGATAGCTTTGGGTTTTCCCTTGTCTGGGAGTCAGGGCATCTGTCTGTATACAGATCTTTTTATGTGTCACTTGGTGTTGTTGGCGTGTTACTATGCTCTTCTTGTTGGGCACAGTAGCTTGTGCTTGTGATTCCAGCCCTTTTGATGTATGGGTGGGGGACTGAGGCCAGCATGGGCTGTAGACTGAGAGCCCATTTCATCCCTGTCCATATGTCTATGTAGTACATATATGATTCTTCTTTTCCTCTTTACACCCCTTGCTTCTACTCTTTTCATTTTCATTTCTTTTCTTTCTCTTGTTAAATATTATTTACAGGGCTAGGGAGGTGGCACACTTAGTACAGTTCCTATCATGTAAGCATGAGAACTGAGTTTGGATTCTAGAACCCATGTAAAAAGCTGAGCATGGGTAACATGTGCCTATTACCCCAGACTTGGGTGGAAGGGATTGGGGGTGTGTGGAGACAAGCAGGCCCCTGAAGCTCATTGGCTATCCAGTTTGGAACAATTGGTAAACTTTATCTTCAGTGAGATACCCTGCCTCAAAAAATAAAGATGAGTGAATGAGGAAAGACATCCAATGTTGACTTTGGGCTTCTAACACAGGCACACACATGTTCACCTCCCTATTCACAAAGGTGCCAACACATACACACACAAATACATGCATACCTCACTACTCAAAAAGATGCCCACATGCGCTCACACTCGCACACCTGCACGCCTGCACACACCATTGCTAGCTATGGTGACAGGTGGTAGTCACACACATGTGGATCAGACCAATTTAACCCGTGGGCTACAGTCCCACAGTACTGAAAACAATCTTTCTCTCACTTAAACTACTGAAGTTTGCTTTGGCTAAAGATGTATGAGGTTTTTTTTGGTGCATGCCTAGAGCAGTCAGAAGTGTGTATTGTAGGGCATTGTAACTATCATGGAAGGTTGGATTCTCAGCCTGTAAAATACTGGGACAAAATATTTTTTAAAATAACAATTAGATGATTCCTAAATTCATTTCCAAATGGGATATTTTATGAATTGATCTGAAATTTTTGAGCTATGTTTAAATGAGAACCAGGTCCACCTGCTAAGAAAAGATTTTCACAGTGTCTCTTTGCTGTCCTTTCCCTTTTGTCCTTTGAGATGCTCCATCTGATGAATTTTCTGAAGGCATGAGGTGCTTTTGTTTTACAAGCTCAGCATACATTCCAGGACTTAAATGTATTTTATGTGCTTTCCCCTTCCTTCTCCAAGGCTGTCAGCGTTTGTTTTAAGATGTTTCATGGAAGCTGATTTCTATATAGATATTGATCGGAATGTGTTACAGAGAACATATAATTGGCTCAAAGAACATCAGAAATCCAATGGTGAATTTTGGGAGCCAGGAAGAGTCATCCACAGTGAACTCCAAGGAGGCAATAAAAGCCCTGTAACACTTACAGCCTATATTGTGACTTCTCTTTTGGGCTACAGAAAATACCAGGTAGTAATCTGCAAACCCCAGGAAAGTAGATGTTGTTGGGTCAAATGTGTGTCTTGGAAAGTATTTTGCATTTTACATTGCATTTGAAATCTGCGTTTGCATAGCCCTGTGCTTTGCATTTGGGGCCACATTTCAAAATATGGAGAAAAATATTAACCCAAGCTTTCAGAGTAAATTTAGGGGACTCTTCAAGGGTTTTAAGTATATGCATTGTGCTTGCTACCAGTAATAGAACTCAGTAATAGTTCTATTACTGGTAGGAGAAAGTATGCACTTTAGAATTTGGCAATGTGTCCTAGCAAGTAGAGATGAAGGATTTTTTGTTTTCTTTTACGGTGCTAAAGACTGAATCCAGGATGTTCTTATAAGAGGCAAGCACCCTGTTAAGCTATGTTCTCAGCCATTTTGAATGTTTTTCTCCCCTTTGTTTAGATCTTTAAACTTTTAGGGGGTAATTGCTGTGTCCGTTATTTGGGTGGAACCTGCTGACTTCTGAAAGCCTGTGGAAGGAAGGAGTGCAGGTGTGTGGATAAGAAGGAGTGTGCATGGGAAGATTTTGATAGTCATAATGTTGCCTCAGAGCTCTCTGGCTGTTTAATGCCTTATATTCATTGGACCCCAATTCTCAACATCAGGAGCCTTTCTCTTTATGAAGCTCTGACTACTTCCCTAGTTTAGTACCAGGTCAGTGGAAGGCAAACTTTTCTGTGAGGTTAGAGATTCAATTCCTAGTAATATGTATAAGAAGCATATTTCTGAAGTTGTATTTTCTTTTACTATTTGGGTTTATAGTACTCAGCAAGATAAAAAGTTTGCAGAAGTTTTTTTTTTTTTAAATTCCCTTTCAAGACTAGCATCTACTTAACTGTATACTTTCAGAATATATGGCAGATGCTTAAATGTTAATGAACATTGTTGATTCGCATTGCCTACAATGAGATCAAACACTTAACAGTCCTGGAGTCTTTATTTGAGAGACTGTTTCAATGTACTTTTTATTTACATATGAGGAGTAGTAAAATATGTATATTTTTCTTCCAAGCCTGGTATTGATGTACAACCCTCCATCAAGTTTTTGGAGTCTGAATTGAACAGAGGAATTACAGACAATTACACTTTAGCACTTATAACCTATGCCTTGTCTTCAGTGGGGAGTCCTAAAGCAGAGGATGCTTTGTACATGCTGACTCACCAAGCAGAAAAAGAAGGTATGCCTGGGACCCTCCTGAGCCTGAGAAGAAGGTTGGGCTTCATGCAATAGATGTGAAAAGCTTGTATGCTAATTATGACATTGATAACATTTGCATCTTTAGGATGTGATGAAAAACAGTGCAGAATAACACCAGGAAGGGATGGCATGTTCCAGGAACTTCAGATATCAGACTTGGACATTTTATTTGTTGTCTGTCTGTATCTACCTACCTACCTACCTACCTACCTACCTACCTACCTAACTACCTACCTATCTTTTTTAAAAAATATATTTTTATTATTTTACATATTGACCACAGTTCCCTCTCCTTCACTCCCTCTCATGCCTCCTGACCCCCCTCCCATCTTATTCCATCTATCTTGTATGGATGTTTTGCCTGCGTGTATGTCTGTGCACTGGGTGCATGCAGTATCCACAGGTGCCAGAAGAGGGCAGTGTATTCCCTGGAACAGGAGTTAAGCCGATTGTGGGCTGTCAGAAACCAGGCATCTTCTTTTAGATAGTTTCTTCCTTGATTCCCCCCTTGAGTTGGTTACTCTTTTGAGTTTCTGATGTTATTTCTCCAAAAGTCCCCTCAGAGGTCAAAGTGTGTCTTAGGGTGAGTTGCTGTGTGAGTTGTTAGGTTCATTCAAAATGAGGTGACATGGGGCTGGAGAGATGCTGTGGTAGCTGTGGTAGTTAAGAGTTGCTGTTCTGTCATGAGGACTGGAGTTTCTGTCTCAGCACCCAAGCACAAAGGCCTATAACCCAGCTCTAAGGGAACCAGTGCCCTTTTCTGGCCTCCATGGGTACACACACACACACACACACACACACACACACACACACACTCCAACCAATTCTCAAAAATGGCTGTAGAAATACTAATATTGATAATTTAGGTGTAATCCTCATGACTTATTGCAGGGTTGAGGAGTGAATGCCTGTTTCACAGAGGCTGAAGTGGGCCTTGGCGTTTGTTCTGTGCTGGGCTGCTATCCCTATCCCACATTTCCTGCAATGTAACCACATCAGTCTTTGTAGATGAGAGCAAGCAGAGGGCCTTCACCCAGGATGGTCTATTGAGCCAGAGCAGGATTATTTCAGGAAGGTTGTTGACCTGGCTGGGGTCGCTCAGTTTTTTTGGGGTTTGGATTTTGAATTTATACCATATACTTGAGAAGATGAAAACAAACAAACAAACAAACAAACACAAATGGAGAGGTTTCACGGAACTTGAGAGCTGGTTGCTGATAGATTCCTGGAACAGGATTCTTTCCCAAGTGCCTTAAACTATTTGTGGGAGGGAAAGAAATATATATATAGGATTTACTTTTTATTTATAACTATTTAGTCTTGCACCAAACATATGATATTTCCCTTGGGAAAATATTTTACTCAAAACATGTTCAAATACAAGCAACACGTGTAATAGTTTATGCTTGCATATATGATATATATACATGCATACACACCATACACACAAACACACACACACACACACACACACACATGTGCACACGCACACACACTCTCTCTCACACACACACTCATGCACGTGCACACGCACACACTCTCTCTCTCTCTTACACACACACACATATATGTGTGTGTGTATATATATGTGTGTATATATATATATATATATATATATATATCTGCTTTTTGCTAGTCAAACAGCTGGATTAGTACAGAAATAGTTAATGGTGTAAAGTGTAAGCTTTTGGTAGTTGCCCAGTGTGTTATATTTTCCTCCCAGGAGACACACAGTTCTGGCTGTCATCAGCATCCACACTTTCTCAGTCCTGGCAGCCACGCTCCCTGGATATTGAGGTGGCAGCTTATGCCCTGCTCTCACACCTGCAGCACCGTGTTTCTGAGGGAATCCCAGTCATGAGGTGGCTCAGCAGGCAAAGAAATAGCCTTGGAGGCTTTGCATCCACTCAGGTGAGAGATGAAAGCTTTTTTTTTTCTGAAAAAAATAAAAAAAATCTATGAAGAACATAGCTGCTTTGTTATAGAGTCATAAAACCATGTAGATTAAAAGCTCAGTGAATTAAATGAAAGGTTTAAGATGTTAATTTTAATGATTTTCTCATCTGTACTTCATATTTGGTATATAAACTTAATATACTGGGTCCACATCAGTATTAGCTATTTTGTGTCTGTGGTAACTGACAGTGGCTTAAGCATGTTGCTCAGTCTGTGTTGTAGTGGTTTGTTGAGCCTCTTACATACTCCCAGCAACAGACCCACAGAAGACCAAGGAAGCATTCTTCTTGCAAGGGTGCAAAAATGTCCATGAGATTTCCAAATATTGCCAATGTTTTCTTTGGAGATCTTGCTGGATAGTTCTAAAAATGCACAATCATTTTTCTTCTCTCAACAGGATACTGTTGTGGCCTTGAAGGCCCTCTCTGAATTTTCAGCCCTAATGCACACGGAAGATACAAATATCCAAGTGACTGTCACGGGGCCCAGCACACAGAGACCTGTATACTTTCATATTGACACACAGAATCGCTTTCTACTTCACACGGCAGAGGTGCAGACGGGGGTGGTCATTTAAAACCCTGTGTACATGGCTCTTTATTCTAGAATACTACTTTAATTTTTTTCTTCTGACTGCAACAAAGAGTTGTTCTAAGAGCTCCATAGAGAGATGGAGAGAGGTTGTCCCCTTTTTGGTTAAATTTTCTGAAGGGAGGAGGGGATGGGAACATTGGAAAAATGATGGGCAGAAAAAAAAAATTATGGATACTTTCACACTGGGAAGGCAGACACCCATGGAGTCCCACATGTGCATAGACGCTGTGCTAGGCTGAAGTAGATAGGCTACTGCATTTATTCCTCAGGCCAAGTGTGCCTCCACTTAACACATGAGAAAGCTGTCCCAGTGGCCATGTGGACAATAGTAGAGTTAGTCTCTGAGTTCTTCTGTCTCCCAGGTGCTGGGATGACAGGCATATACCACCACACCCGACTTGAATTCTTACTTCAAAATGCAGTGAAAGATTATGCTAAGAGCTAAATGAAAAAGAGGGGCAATGACACAGAAAAGAAAGAATGTGTGTAAAAGTAGTTCTTCATTGGTCTAAATAATAAAAAGTTGGGATGAGATATAGAGGGAAATGCTGAGAGATCAGAGAGAAGAAGCAAGCCACAGCACACCTTACCTCCTAAGCATCTCAGCAGTGAAGAGAGCGATTTCCTGTTTCTCTCTGCTTATATCCTGTTTCTGCCCAGCTACATCACTTCCTGTCTGTACAGACCTCCAGACCTCTATGGTTAGCTAGTTGCAAGGTCCATTCTCTGACCTCCAGACAGACAGGCTTTTTTTTTTTTTTTTGTGCGAGAAAGATATCACCACAAATATAGCTAGGCACACTGACTATATCATTGTGTTCATGGTCAGCCTTGATAAAGGGAGAACTTATGTGCCTTCCCAAAGGCTTGAGGTGAGGGAGCTTAGAGAGCTTGGAGAGCACACCATCTAGGTCAACTGGTTGGTGCAGAGCCTTTGGTATGTGGGACCAGGCAGAGCTACCAGCATGCTCTAGGACTGCCTCTACTTCTAGTGTGGGATATAGTACTGGGATGACACAGCTCTGGGATTCAATACTGGGATGATACAGCTATTCAGAAGGATCTGTGTGTGGAAAACTAGCCCCCCTCACTTTTTCTCTCTTGCTTTTCTTCAGCTTGCTGCTCTAGAGCCCACTGTAGTTAACATTACTGCACAAGGTTTGGGGTTTGCTATTTGCCAGGTATGTATATATGATTGTATATTTTTGCAATTAAATGTGACTTTTAGTAACAATTCTTTGATAAATCTTTAACTTAGGTGGCTTGTGTGAAATTGTGAATGAGGGCTGGCAAGATGGCTCATTCAATAAAGGTGCTTGCTGTCAAGCCTGAGTTTGATCTTTGGGACTTTCATGGTGGGAGGAGGAAACCTACTACATCAATTTGTCCTTTGCCCTACACACAAATGCCCCCTCACAATAAAGAAGGAATATAATAAAAACAAAATAGAACTCTTAGTAATTTGCTTCTGTGACTTAGGCAAGATATGTTTCTTTCTTTTATAAGTAGTATTAGAAATGGTACTAGCTGGTGAGTAGACAATAATTACTTGTATTGGCAATCTGCTTGAGAAACAAGTCTTAGAGATTGCTTGCTTTTTGAAATTAATGTCGAAATCCTCCAGGGTGATTTATGTGAACAGTTAAGAAACCCTTTCCCCCTTTTGAGACATGGTCTTACTATATAGACACAGTAATATACTCAAATTATAGGATCAGGGTGGCTTCACATGATCCTTCTGCCTCAGTCTTCCAGGTGCTGGGATTTCTGGCATGTGCCACCTTGCCTGGTTTTTACACTTTTGTTGTATTTGAAATACAGTTAAAATTATGTTAATGAGCTAGGTCGATAGTGGTTTAGTGGTTAAGATCAAATACTGCTGTTCTAAAGGACTAATTACCAGCACCAATGTTAGGTGCTCACAACTGCCTATAACTCCATCTCTAGAAGGATCCCACACCTCTAACCTCTGTGTATATGACCACACACACACACACACACACACACACACACACACACACACACATGCTCACTTGTACACTTGCAAATACACATGCACGCGTATACACATAATTAAAATTTAAAATGAAACTAAAAATTATGATGTTGATAGTTGATAGAATTTATATTGTGATGACCTGATAACAAATATGTAATTTACTTATAAATTATTAATATTTAATCTAAGAATATGAAGGTTTGTATGGCTTTATAAGTTGTCTCGATAGACAATGTGTTTCTTTATGGTAAAACCTTATAAAATAGCAAATTCAAAAATTTGAGCATGATTATGTTCGATGCCCTGGTATGGAATGAAAATGCCAACAAACCTACTTTGATGGCACTATAAGTATTTCAATTAAAAGGGAGGTAGTATGGAAAGTACTGACTGGAATAATTACACTAAAAACACCCATACATCGTGGAGCCTTTAAAATAATCTTAGTGGAAATCTATGAGAATAAGTGATAAGACAAAAAACTATTATTGCTTGAGTGGAAATAAACTAAACAACCATGTAGAAGGTAATAAAATGGCTTCTAGAGAGAAAAAGTATTTTTAAACATCTATAATATTATTTTTATGCCATTTTGCAAAAAGTAAATCCAAAAGTAACTATGTAGCATGTTTTAGACAAAATTGGGAACTTAGTATTCTTAAATCATTACATTTTTTTGGAATTACCACATTTTTGGAAACTGTTTTTGATCAATGATGTGTGGGTAAATCATTGAAACAAAAGATTGTTATTTGAGGCTTGAAGGACACTGGTAAATGCAGGCCTCCTGGTCAGAATATTTACTAGAAAGTGTCTGCATCAAAGTTCAGAAGATGAAAGAGAGGGACCAGTAGGCATTTCTCATGAAGGAGGGGAAATATAAGAATATTAATCATGCAGAAATGAGAACTGAGATTGACTTTGTTAATATTTTAAATCCTCTAGAAAGAGAGTGCTTGGGTTTGTAGTAAGTGTTTACCTACGTGGGCACTAAAAGTCTAAGCAGTGATAAATGAGTTCTATTGAAGTTCTGTGAGTGGCTAGTTCAGCTTTACCATCAGCCAACTATACTTACAGATGATGAAACTAATCATCTTGCTTGATGACACTGGTCCTTAAAGGGACAGATGCTGGTCCTTGCACTACTCCAGTGTTCCTATGTACCTCATATCAGAGATGGGCACAAGGGGTGTGCTAAAGTAGACTCAGGTGACATGACATCGATCACTTATCATCTTTGAAAAATGTTTTTCATTTTTCAAAGGAAAACAAATCCTCAACAGGTGGGCAGGTGGTGTTTTAGTTTAATTTGTCTTACTGGGAGTTCCTGAGGTTCTAGTTGGGTAGCAGAACTTTGAATTAGTAGATTATACATCTACCAATTAGTAGTTATACATCAGTAAATACTTTCAAGAAAGTTGTCTGTAGCTTTCTTTTTTCCCTCAAGGGAATGTCTTCCATTCCTTGAGAAAGCAAACCATAACCATTGTCTCTAGTGTTCTGACATTTACTTTGGAATATTGCCTAAGAGTTTGCTCAATAAAAATTACAAAGGTTTATAATGATGCTTTCTTAGATGGTAATTTTTTTTTAAGTTTGAAGACTGTACATCTAATAGACTTTATTACCAAAAGAATAATTTCCTACTATTTAAACTACAGCAAACAACTTACTGTTAGTTTATCACATTATGTTACTTTTCAAAAATAGTGTTTTTGATGAGGCATGAAAGCTACACTTATCTTGGGTAGAAGACAAATATTTAGAATGTAGTTAGGAATTTTAGTGGCTTAATAAAGTGGTGATTGTCAGTTTTCCACCAAAATCCATGACTTCACTTATGCTAATTTTTAAAATTTATTGTAGCTTAATGTTATTTATAATGTGAGAAGTCCAAGTTCCTTTAGAAGACGGAGATCTATCAAAAACCAAGAAGCTTTTGATTTAAATGTTGACGTGAAGGATAAAGATGATGTCAATCATGTGAATTTGAATGTGTGCACAAGGTAGGTACCTGCTTAACAAAGCCTCCAAGAAAAGAGATCTGCAGGCTTAATTTGAATGGTTATCAAATGAGATCAGTTAAGGAGACTTCATCCCACTACCACCCCACAGACTACAGTCTAGGTGCACAGTAAGCATGATTAAACCCTTCTTAGGCTTGCTAAAACTGGTCACAAATTTTCTTTGTATTTGTAACAAATTTGGGTGGAAAAAATTCCTTAAAATTATTTTATTTTACTGAGGGAAGCTGAGAAAGCCCCAAGTGAACATATTGTTAACATGGGCACTGCCATGTCAACTCCTGATGTCTCAACCCCTGGAAATGGCAAAGCCTTTCCTGGAGGGCAGTGGCAGGGGGGCTCAGGGGGATGGCAAAGTTTCCTTCTGTTGTAAGTATAAATGTTGGCAGTGTGTGCAAAAATGAGCAACAGTGGTTTCTTCCTCGAAGAAGAAGACCTCTGCTGAGATGAGCTAACCCATACCCCTGGGCTAGCCATAATGCAAGAACTGAGATTCCTGGTTGCATTGTTGGTATTGCTCCATCAGAGCAAGCACAGCCCACCTGACACCAGCTTTTCTGCCTGTGTGTTTGCCCTTTCTTTATTCCCTTGTTGTCCCTAGTTAGGGTTATAGGTACAAACCATGCTGGGCATGGCACTTTATTATTTTAAAATTTATCTATTTATTTCATATGTATGAGTGTTTTGCCTGCATGATGCCTGTATACCACATGTGTGCCTGATGCTCATGGAAGTTAGAAGAGAGTATCAGATCTCCTGACAAGAGTTACAGACAGTTGTAAGCTACTTTGTGGGTGTTGGGAATTGAACCCAGGTCCTCTGGAAGAACAGCCAATGCTTTCAACCACTTACTCAACTCTGCAGCCCCTAAGATTTTATTTTTACTTCTTATTGCTAGGTTTATTTATGTGTCTGTGAGTACATGTGTGTGGCATGGTGTACATAAGGAGTCAGAGAACAACTTTCTGGAGTTGATTCTGCTCTTCCAACTATGGCTTGAACACCAGTTATCAAGCTCGTGTGGCAGACATTTTTACCAACTGAGCCATGTAGTCATAAACTTTTAAACAAGAACCTAGTACCAGTTGTGGAATATGTCTGTAGGAGATGGTGGCTGGAGAGGTTTCAGAGGATGCCCAAAGTAGGCAGGCTATTGCCATTGCTCTTGGTTGCTCATCAGAACCAGATGGTAAAGACCTTGTTGATGAAGACACCACTGTTTACAGGACATAGAGACATCAAGGTGGAATGAACTGGGAGCTCTCTTCCTTCTGGCTAGTGTTCATTATTCTGGAACGTGCTGTGTAGCCTTATAATGGGAGAAAATTCCTCAGTGGTCTCACCCTGCTGTAGATCATGTGTTACAATTCTAACCCAACAGGCAAGATTTGCCCATTGGTGTGATAATAGTGCAAGTATTTGGGGGATAACTAGCCACTTTATGATTGTATTTGAGGCCCACTCCTAGTGAGGAAATACATACCTCTTGCTATAAATCTGGAGTGAGTGGGGAAAAAATAAAAACTAATAAAACTCAAGTCTAATTTAGGAAAACTATAAAATATCTGAATATCCAATCACATTTATTGCTACAAATGGTTATTTTTTGTTGTAGTAATTTCATTTAGGGTTCAAACTTATCTTTAACTTTTATACTTTTGCATGTAGCAGCATGCAAATCTAGCAAAAAAAAAGTTGTTGTTTTAGATGGTGAAAATACTTCAGTGTAGAAGATTCTGGTCTTGGGTACTGTGTACTGGTAACATAAGCTGACTGAAGTGGTTTTAAAATTGTCCTACATCCAAAGGACCTGAGGATCTCCTTTCTGTAGACATTCTGACCTCACGGTAGAGATGCAAAGTTGTCCTCCCCAGCTTCTTGGTTATCATGTGCATGCAATTTTGAGAACAACTTTGTCAAAGTTCTTGAATAAAGATGATGGTTCACAATTTCTCTTCTGTCAGTCTGTCTTCTCACCCCAGCGGTGATTGGTGATGAGTGAGAAGTAGCTGTCTGAGTGCACTGGCATTGAGGACCTGCTGTCTGCTCTTTCAGATACTCTGAGGCACTGTAGTTGAACTCAGGTTGTTTGGCTGGAAGTCCCTGATGCTCCATGAGGGTCATCTCTGGGTGTTGATCTAGGTGCTAAGCTTTCTTAGCCATTGCTTGAAACATGCCTTCCCATCATCATCACCACCTGTTCTATCTTTGGACCTCATTGTCTGACTAGGATGAAATGTCCCCATTCCTTTCCCCTTCTTGTGCATTTTGACCAGAAGCTGGGGATATCATTTCAATAGTGCTTCTTCTCCATTATTATTTCTTAGCTTGGTCTCTATTAAATAATAAAAACTATCAACAGGAGGAATCTATATGTATCACACATCTGTATGCCAGACATTGAACAAAATCTTTACATGCATCTCATTTAGGTCTTACTAGAATAGTTCTTTTCAGTCAGTAATAGTATGCCCACTTTTCTCTTTGATTGATTGATTGATTGATTGATTCATTCATTCATAAAATGGTGGTTGAGTATCCTCTGTGTCTCAGGCTGGGTTCTGCCCCGAGTGGTCAAGTGATATCCTCTCTTCATTTGTTGGTTTAAGGTGGGAAGGTTGGTGCTGCCAGTTTTTGAGAGAATGTCAGTGTTTTGGGAAATACTTAGTTAAGAACCAGTACAAAACACCACAAGAATCTACTGAATGCTTATGCATTGTACCTGTTATAACCTGCAAGCACATGCTTGCCGCATTGCAGACACCTTATCCTATTTAAGAGACAATGTTAGCTGTCATTCCACTTGTCACTGAAAGTTGTAAGACTGCCACAGTTATAATAAAAGGATGCATCTTTTTCCCTTCCAAGACAGGATTTCTCTCTGTAACAGACCTGGCTGTCCTGGAACTCACTCTGTAGACCAGGTTGTCTTCGAGCTCACAGAGATCCATCAGCCTATGCCTTCTGAGTGCTATGGTTAAATATGTGTGTTATTATCGTCTGCTAGGATGCATTGTTTTAAAATTCCTTAAAGTGAATTCTACTTGTGCTTGAACAGTATTTAGAATGATATGGTAGTTTTAATGTTGGACATTGGTGGTACACATCTTTAATCCCAGCACTCTGGAGACAGAGAGATTCGGATCTCTGTGAGTTTGTGGCCAGCCTGGTCTACAGAACAAGTGCCAGAACAGGCTTCAAAGCAATACAGAGATACCCTCTTGAAAAAAAAATCTACAAGAGGTCTAACTGTATTGTTCAAGACCCTGCAATACCACTGTTGGACATATACCCGAAGGAGGCACATTGACACCACAAGGACATTTGCTCAGCTATGTTCATAGCAACATTATTTGTAATAGCCAGATCTTGGAAACAACCTAGATGCCCTTCAACTGAATAATGGATAAAGAAAATTTACACAATGGAGTACTACTTAGTGGTAAGAAACAATGATATCCAAAAATTCACAGGCAAATGGGAAGAACTAGAAAAAAAGTTTCAAATGAGGAAACCCTAAACCAGAAAGATAGTGTGCGCTCATTTGTAAGTGGATACCAGAAATAAAGCAAAATATACCTAGCCTGCAATCCATAACTCCAGAGAATCTTGAACCCTATTCCAGAAACAGATAGAAGCAACTAACCAGTGGGCCAAACTCCTGGAGTATAATCAAAGTGAGGGAGGAGCAAAAATATGAACAAAGGAGTCAGGACCATGATGGGGAAACCCACAGACCTGAGCTAGTGGAAGATCACTGACTCAGGTCTGACAAATGGGGAACCTGCATAAGACCCAACTAGACTTCCTTAATATAGGTGACAATGGTGTGGCTGGGTCCAAGACCTAACACCAATGTACAAATTGACTTAGCGGAGCCCACTCTGTGTGGAGAGATACATTGCCCAGCCTCGACACGGGTGTGGGGGTGGAAGGGTACCTTGGTCCTTTCTCAACTAGATGATGGGACAGACTTAGTAGACTTCCTATGGGAGGCCTTACCCTCTCCATGGAGCAGATGGGAGGAGGGGGGAGTGGGAGGAGAGGAGGAAAGGGGAAACTGGGATTGGAATATAAAAAATATATTAATAAAAAGAGAATAAAAGAATAATATGTCAGTTTTAGTTTTTTCATATAAAGAATACTTGTTTAAGTTTTTTGTTGTTACTCCTCTCTTTGGCGTAGGTTTTTGGGCCAAAACAGGAGTGGCATGGCCCTTATGGAGGTTAACCTTCTCAGTGGCTTTACTGTACCTTCAGATGCAATTCCTCTGAGTGAGACGGTGAAGAAAGTGGAATATGATCATGGGAAACTCAACCTTTATTTAGATTCTGTAAGTACTAAGATGCTTCATAAAGCAAGCTACTGACAAAGGTTCTCCCAGTAGCCTCCCCTTTCTGTTTTCATTTCATATCAGTTCCATTACCTTCTCCTCACACTAGGATTTCCTCCCTCTTTTTCATGGCCTCCTTGCCAGTTTAAGGCCTCATACCTCCTTCTCTCAAGTGTAAATAATTAGGATCTGTAGATGAGATGAAACATTGATCACTCTGGGTCTGACTTTGTTTAACACAATAATTTCCAATTCCATCCCTTTTCTTACAAATGCCATGATTTAATTTTCTTTATGGTTAAACTGGTCTTCCATTGTGTATATCAAACACACATTTTCCTTATTCCTTCACCTGTTGATGGCCATTTCCTGGTTGTTATGAATAGTTCAGGAAGAAACGTAGGTTAGCAGATATCTCTGTATTGTTGACTTAGAGTCAGTACATACTCAAGAGTGGTGTTTCTTTGTCATGGGGTCATGTGTGTGGTGTGTATACATATATGTGTATATGTATACATACAATGCATGCCCACACATGCACGAACACACTCACACACACAAACATAAACATCTGCACTGATTTCCATAATAGCTGGACCAGTTTGCATTTCACCAGCACTAAATTAGGGTCATTTACATATATAAATAGATAGTCATTCCTCATTAGTTGTGGTATACACCCCTTCACCTGAGTTCTGTCTGGAATGCTCCTTGGGCTGACCACTGTCGGCAGAGTTAGGCCTCTCCGAGTCATTAGCTAGAATTGAGATGCACTACCAGAGAGGGATTTGGGTTGTCGTGGGAACAGGCTGGATGTTTACAAAATAATTCTAAATCTCAACAATCTCTTTGGGGACAAAATAGGACTAAGAAGCATTCCTATCTTACAAGGATTGTTTGGATTTAAATAAGATTAGTTTAGAAAATGTTCTTAACTCTAATACCTGGCAGGTAGAAACCCTCCCTAGGTACTAGATTCTATTTGCTTCCTAAAATGAAAGAAAAACTCACTGACTTTTCCTGTGGACCATAGTGTGGTAATTCCTTCTGATCTTTTGTGTTTTTCAAGGTAAATGAAACCCAGTTTTGTGTTGATATTCCTTCTGTGAGAAACTTCAGAGTTTCAAAAACTCAAGATGCTTCCGTATCTATAGTGGATTACTATGAACCAAGTAAGTGGGCTCTGGGCTCTTGAGACTTTAGAAGTCAAATCAGGCAATTTATTCATTGAAAGTGACCATCTCATTGGATTGGTTTTGTAGGGCAGTTGGTTGGGAGGGAAAAGTGTGAATGGAGGAGAGGCAGGAGGCAGGCTGTCTCTAGATGAAGTCTGCTGACAGTTTGTAAGGCTCACATGGCTTCATTTAGCATAAGAATGCTCATAGTGTTTTGCTTTAAAGCCATAATTACAAACTTAAAAGAAAAAAAAAAACCTGACAGTATCTAGTTATGTTAGGTTTCCAAGTTTTGCTTCCTTCTAGTCCTCCATACTGTCTGATCCCTGACATGAATGTGGCATTCTTCAGAAGGGATACAAGCATGAATGGGGCGTTTCTCAGGAGGGATACAAGCAGTGCTCTCAGAAGAATTGTTGCTGTGTGGGTTAGTTCTTTCTTCACCAGGAACTTGAGTGTTTTGGTAAAACGTGTATATTGTGACATTATTTTTAGTATCAAGAAAAAAAGATAATTTGACCTTCTTTGATTTGACTGGCAACATCTTATTTTATAAACTAGGAATGACCTAAAGCATGAAAGTAGTCAGCTGGCCTGGTGGACTTCGAAATTAATTGTGAAAAGTTACACCCAGAGTAAAGCTGTGTGAGTGTGTAATCTTGGCTAGAGTTTCTAATAGTCAAGCTTTTTTTTTCTGAATGAGTGGCCATGGTGTTCACAGACATTGGAATGTGTCAGGTAGTTGCAGATAATTTCACTTGAGAACCAGCTTGCAGTTTTAGTAATGCTTGGTAGAGTATTCTAGACAAAGGCATGGCTCTGCTAGTTCTCTCTCCTAGGACAAAGGCCAGCCCCTCTTGTCCTTATAGCTGCTGTTGATGAGTATACACCTAGGGTCTTATGGGATATTTGTAAACATAGGCATAGGCCTTTTTCCTGAAGTCAAGGATAGGCTGTGTTGTGGGGACCTAATGATCCTTGTTACCATTTTTTGGTGGAAAGCTATTTATGAGGGGGCCATTTTACAGTGAAATTAGGGGAAAGACAAGAAAAATTAAACCTACATTTTAAAAAAGTATCTGAAGATACAGTTAAAAAATTTCCTGCTCTAGGAAAAGTGAAGTAGTGTTTGCAGCTGCCATACACAGCTGCAGCCTATTTGCTGTCTTTTAACACTGGTCAGCTGATTGTAGATGGATTGGGCTGAACACATTGTATTTTGGCATTTGTTTGTAATCTGTACCTCCTTTTGAGCATTTCATTTGTTTTTGATAATGAAAAATAAACTGTGTAAAGAACGTTCATTTATGTTTAGCAGAACCACTGTTTCTCAATAAAGGAGACATGTAACCCGGGTGTGTCTGCCTCTTTAAACAGGGAGACAGGCAGTGAGAAGCTACAACACCAAGGTGAAGCTGTCCTCGTGTGACCTCTGTGGGGACATCATCTGCCATAGCTGTGAGAATGGAGCCATAGGCTCCCTTCAACACTCTTCAAGCCTCTTCGCTTTTTGTTTTATCCTTTTATACTTGGTGCAACATTGATTATGATTTATTTTTCAAGGACTTCACCTAAAACTAGCATTTCCAGAATGTCAAGTGTGACTGTTTCTTTGACAATTGATGATTGCCTCTGATGATTTTGAAAACCAATTGTTTTCCTTTCTTTGGGTTATTCTGATTCTGGGGAGTGCCTGCAACAGAATGATGATACTTGTGCCTCTTTATTGCACCTTCTTGGAAGGAACTTTTTAGATGAATTTGTTTTCTCCAGAATAAAAATGTTATTTTCCATTATTCATTCCTGTTTTATAAAAGATGTGAATGGGGGGCTCTCATGAATCTTGTCCTTCAGTATTTGGTTTGGTGTTCAGGAAGCAGCAGGAGACACTTTCTCTTTGTTCCTTCCCTCATCTGGCCTTACTCTGCTTTGGGCCCATCTCAACTTCTTTATAGATTGACATTGTCTTTTCCTGTGTTGCGCTGTTCAGGGGGTGACGACACCCTGAAAACTGCCTTTAAGGATGCTCTCTTCTGTCATGTTGGCAGCCTCACCCTGGCCCTCTAACATGTGCCTGTGCGACCTAGACTAGAAGAGCTCAGTCTGGGAGACACTATGGACCAAGGATGCAAGAAATACTGCCTGTGTCACAGGCAACTCATCTCCCTAGGAAAACAGCTGAGGTTGGAGGACTCAGAGAGTCTGGGCATGATTGCTGTCCAGAAGAACTATAGTGCTGGTCCTGGCCTCTGTTTTCTTACAGCCACAAGGTCTGTGTATTGGGCTGCCAGGTATTCAGTGGTACTGTGGACCATTAAGAAGTGTAACTGGGCTTTCTTTTGACTGGTATTTCCCAAATAATGAACTGGAGACTTCTTATTATGAATTCTTGGCCTTAGCTTGGCTTATTCCCAAATAGCTCTTATAATTTAAATAAACCCGTTCATATTAATCTACATTCTCCCATGTAGCTTGTTACCTGTCCTCCATACTGTATGTCCAAATCCTTGTCTTGCTGGCTTAATCCTGCATTTACCTTCTCTCCCTGGAAGTCTCTCCTATGCTCTCCTGCTTAGCTATCAGCCATTTAGCTCTTTATTAAGTCAATTAGAAGGCACCTTAGGCAGAGATATTTCTTCACAGCATACAAAAAGATTATCCCATAACAAAGAAGATTCCTGAATTCTGATTCATTTATCTGTGCGAGCACTTGAGAAATTCTTCCCTTATCTCTTTACTCCTTCTCTTCCTTTCAACTTTCTCTTCTGAGTATACTAAAATAGGGTTAGATATGTAAAAAAAATTGAAGATTAAAAATTTAAGAAGTGGTTTAATTTTGTTTCTTAACTCTTTTCTTTCAAATGGATAGGTAAAAATAATCACACAGACTCCAAGGGGTTTACTTTATAGTATTTTTAATCTATTTAAAAATATCTATTAATGATGGTTTAGAAGCTGCCTCTGTGTGACCAAGTAAAAGAAGGGTTAGGATAAAAAAATTGGACTCTCTTTATATGACAGAAAGAGCTGAAGGAAAAAGAAGCTAAGGGGAAACTTGTGGAATATTTGTTTACACTGTGTGAAGATGTGTCACTGTGCTTGGTTTAATAAAGAGTTAAATTACCAGTTGCTAGGCAGAAGAGAATAAGCAGGACTTCCCAGCAAAGAGGCACTTGGGATGAATCTAGGTATGGGAGAGACACCAGAGAGACAGTGAAGAAATTGGACATATGGTACAGAGGAGAGGTAACATAGGTTAATATAAACAGGTTAAGTTATAAAAGTTGGGAAAAAGCCTAAGCTAGGGTCAAGCTTTCATAATTAGTAAGTCTCCACGTCTTTACTTGTGATCTGGCCGCCCAAATAAAAGTCTGATTACAGGAAACACATGA
This sequence comes from Cricetiscus sungorus, assembly GCA_030556225.1. NCBI lineage: Eukaryota > Metazoa > Chordata > Mammalia > Rodentia > Cricetidae > Cricetiscus > Cricetiscus sungorus. The sequence goes on from JANBXA010000642.1 coordinate 313,653, forward strand.
AATCCTCTGTGCAGAAGCAGACAAGAGTGACTACTCACTAATATCTGGTCAAACTGCAATGGAGTTAACTGAAGTAACCAGGCAATCACAGTCCCCTCCTGGACATGGGTGTAAAGAACCACAGGCCTGAGAGGGGACGGGACTGGGGATGGAGGTGGCCAGGGTGATGGCCAGAGTTGTGCTGTCTGTAGAGACAGTGTGACACAAGTGTGGCCAGGAAACCTGAAGCAGTGACTTTCAGGATGTCCCAACTGAAAGTCTAATAAAGCACCATCCTACCTGTCACTGCCTGGGTGAGTAACAGCTCCAGAACTCAAGAAGTATGCTGACTTGGAGTAAGCCAAAAAGAAAAGGAAAGAAAAAATAAACATGAATCAGCTGTGATCCAGCTGGGGCAGTGAACTGAGGCCTCTGCAAACCATCAAGGCCTCAGGCACTGATGGAGAGTGGGATGCCCCTCAACACATACCAGCAACAGTGTTGTAACTGGGGAGGGTTGGGGACTCAGATTAGGGAATCCCTGTAGAAAGTGGAGTTCCACACAATGCCTCCAGTTTCCAGTTGACTTACTAAGGGGAGCAGCTCTCTTGCCTGCAGAGTCCAGTGCTTAAGATAACCAGGGGAATGGTGGGAGAAACTACATTCAGTCCCACCAGGAAAAAGACAAGCTGATGGCGAAGTATAATGTATTTCATTATTTTCATCTTTTTATTATTTATGTATTTACATGTTTGTACTTAATAGTTGATGTATCTCATGTGTTACACTCTTCTTTTTCTGCATCTGTTCTGTGATATTTCTCTGCCACAGTGCATACCTCTAACCTTTCTCCCCCATTTATTATTTATTTCTCTTCTCCTCATTCTCTTCTCCTTTTGTTTCTTATTTATAGTCTTAGCTTTAAGAAACTATAAACAATACTTTCCCTGAGAAGAACCCAGTACTGTGTGTCTGAAACTTAGCAGGGATAGAAGTAAAGGACAATGTCTTTCACTACATGGGAAAGGCAGCTGACTTCAGTGGGGACAGGAATGCCAATGGAGACATCCCACCAGGAAGGCTATCTAAACAAAAGAGCAGAAAGAGGGTGTTGGCAAAGGATGAGTTTTCCCCTTTCCTGCCCAAAGAAGGATGCACTCACCATCAGTACCTTATCCTCAGCAATAATTGGTTATGCTCATTGGTTACTGATACATGCTAGGAGACAGGAGACTGGAAAGGCCACTATAGGATGAATTAGCTTGGTATAAATGGTTTCCTCCTTTAAAACTAGAATGCAATGACTAGGGATGTACAGCTCAGAATGTAGAGTGCTTGCCCAGCATGCATGAAATCCTGGGTGTGATGCTTACCATTGAGTAAAATTGGGCATAATGGCACATGGCTGTAATGCTGGACTCAAGTGGATGCAGGAGGATCAGAATAAGTTCAAGGTCATCTTTCAGTTTGAGGTCAACCTGAGCTATATGAGACTGGGTCTCAGAAAAACAAAGAACAATAAAAACAACAAACAAACCCAAGACAAAATAACCCTGAGTTCATTTGGGTATAGCTCAGTGGTAGAGTGCTTGTTGAGCATGCTTAGTGAGGCCCTGGGTTTAGTTTGGATTCTAAGTGCTCCCAGAATCCAACCAACCAAACAAAAGTTAGAATTAAAATACTTTTGTAAAAGTACTTTAGCTTCTCAGGTCATAACTTACCTTGTATGGCTCTCTGTTTATTATCCATTTATTCAGAGTGAACAGGGGAGGGGCAGAGGAGGGCAAAGATTAGCCTTATGCTGAGCCTGTCAATGGCTTTGATTTCTTCCTGCTTCATAGTTTTCTTAGATTATTTCAGTTCTCAATCTGTGGGTCACAACCCCTTTAAGGGTTGCACCTCAGAGATTGTACATATCAGATATTTACATTACAATTCATACATATCAATTATTTACATTATGACTCATAACAGTAGCAAAATCACAGTTATGAAGTAGCAATAAAATAATTTCATGGTTGGGGGACACCACAACATGAGGAACTGTGTAGTAAAGGGTTGCAGCATCAGGAAGGTTGAAAAGTTCTGTCTTAGAAAGTTTGCTCTGCCACAGCAGTGAGTTAGAAGTGACTGGAAGGTTCCAGGCAGAAGAACTGAGGGCTGAGTCGATAATAATGCATTAGTGATAAACAAGAGGGATGTTTTTGTTACATGCTCTGAGCAATGATGTTTAAAAATGCATTTTTTTCTTTACATTAGCTTTGGTTGGTATGTGACCATTGATGAATGCTGTTGATTCCAGTTAGTGATGTGGTCTAATTTGAAGTCTTTCCCACTGCTTTGGAAACTGGAGATACCAGCATTTCCATGTTTGCCTGTCCACTGGTTCTATGGACAGAATTCTGTGATATTCAGTGATAACCAGTGGCTAAAACCCACCTCGAACAGAACAGGGCTTCTTTGCCTTACCACCTCTCCGCCTTTTGTTAGTGTTCTGAAAAAGAGACCACTAAGATGTGCCCCATGAGTAAGATCACAGTACTGCCATGTATATGGAGTGCACACTGCTTTCTGAAATACTTTGAAGGCAGCATCTGTCTGTGGGTTAGCATTTCAGTTGTAAGATGGTTGAGAGTTGTGCTCATGTGGACTCAGATATGCAACTTTCCCTCAGAGTTTGTTGCCTATATAGGCAATACCACAGCAGGCAATTGGGCCTTTTCAGAATTGTAGGTGTAACTCCCTATACTATTCTCTTGTGCCTGGATTTATTTTTTTATTTTTTTAAACCATGTTTACTTTGTATTTATACTGATGTAAATATAGTTATATATTTTATTTTTTTCTGGGTAATATAACATCAGTTATTATTATTATTATTATTATTATTATTATTATTATTATTATTATTATTATTATTGTTTAAATTTTCCCAGCTGGTTTTCAGTCTTGCTTTGGCCCTGGATTTCTTCAGTATGTTCCCTTCCCAACGTTTTGGGATGTTAACATATATTCTGTGCCCAGGGTAGTTACAAGAGACAACAGACTATAATAAGATGATAGGGGACAGGGGCTCACAAAGAAGGAACCTCCCAGCCACAGGGGCCTGAAGACAATGCCTCTATCACACTCTCCAAGACATACTTTATGGGATGCCAACAAGTGTGATATGAGACATTCAAGTTTGCCCTATTACTGACCAAGTTTAGCCAACTGCAGATATTGTCATTGTTATAGGACTTAACATGGTGATGATAATATGTATCTCAGAGTTAAGTGATGTAAATGATATTCTTTCCTCCCACACCTTTTGTTTGGCACATACGTTCCATTTTCTTCAGGGTATTTCTCTCTGGGAGTTTTCCAATGGCATTGTGTTGATTGAGTTACTTTAAGATAATATACAACCCTAAAGTATGGAACTTTAACCTAATGGTATGGAACTTTATAACACAGTGAAATGTGTTTACTAACCTGATTTAAAAGTTTATAGTAGGTATAAAATTACTCTAATGGTAGACCCAATCATCCAAGTGCATGAAAACATCCTGCCACTAGAGGGCGGAGGAGGGACAAGGAAAGACCTACATCTCCAATTTAAATTCCCATACCAAATTTCTGTCAGGAACTAAAAATAAAATGAGATCGGAAGTCCGCCCTCCACCCCCATTTCTGTGCAAACAGATATCCTGGTTATTAAAAGCCTTCTTACTCAGATGACCACACACTTTTTAGGATGTATTCTTATCTCTGGCATGTACCTTATGTATATTAATTTGTTATTCTTAGAGGAAAAAAACCTTCCAGAGTCAGGGGTGCCTTTTGATTGCATAAAAATAAATGCTGGTGTTTAGAACACTGATGATCATTAACCTTTGGACAGTTTAGAAAGGGATATGATTGCCAAATTCCACTATCATTCTTCTAGCCTGTTTTGATTAGAGAATAAGTTATGGCAAGTAAAGCTTGACCCAGAATTTGTGGAATTTTAATCCTCTAGTGGAATCAAAGAGTCTGGATTAATCATCTGACAAATATTTATTGCTATCTTTTTCTCCTACTTTTGCCTTGTGCCTTAACAATCCTTTCCACACTTTCTTTCATAACTACAGCTAAAGAAAGAATAAAACCCAGAAAATAGATGCTTGTTGGTGGCAGTTTGATAGCTGTCAGTCCTCCCAAGATCCATCTTCACTGTGGCATCAACCTCACACATGCTCATCTTCATTTTGAACTCATTTATGTGTGTAGAAACGATATGGAAACCCCTCTCATTCTGGAGGATTGTCTAAGATGTAGAGGAAAGCACATTGTTGGGTTCAACACTCTACGAAAGGGTTCTTTCTCCACAGTCCTCCCCACTTCCTTCAGGCAAATCTTTGTGATCTGATTTTCCTGCTGAGAGGCAGAAGGTGCTAGGATGGAGGGGAATTCACTCTTGCAGTCATATTTCAAAAGTTGTGGGCCCTCAGGAAACCAGAAGGCAGGAGAGAGGCAGCTTGCCTTTTTCTGGGCATATCTATGTGCTGCTGCTGCTGCTGGTGTGTGTGTGTGTGTGTGTGTGTGTGTGTGTGTGTGTGTGTGTTTGGGAGTGTGCTAAGATGATCACTGAGCTATAGAGGAAGTCTGGCAAGCGATGGAGCTGAAGATCCAAATCTATGCTCTAACAGGTCATGCTTTTCCCTCAGTAATTTCCCAGGCTTTGGCTTCTTTTAGTCATCCTGGAATAGATGTAAGGAGAAGCTAAAGTCATCAGGAGGGAGTCATGCCTCCGTGTGGCAGCATGGAAGCAGCACATTTGTCAGGTGAGATGGTGGGAATTTGAATGGGAGGATCACAAACAAGTCTGAGCCATAGAGACTCTCCCATCCCAAGGGAGCCTTAGGCTGTTGCCACCTTAATGGACAGATTGCCACCTAAGTGGATATGAGTGACAGCTTTTTTTTTTTTTTTTTTTCCTCAGACACTCACTCTGGAACACAGGTAATGGAAGAACTGGCATTAGAAGATTTGTTTCTAACTCCAGATGGTATTGAACACCCTCACCCCTCCACAAAGTCTTTCCAAATCTCTCAATTATTGGGACCAGGGAGCAAAAGGAGTGATTTCTGCCTGTAGCCATGTCAGAGGAACAGCAGGTGGCAATTGAGCTTTCAGAGATCAAACCTCCAGGAAGCAAAGCACTGATGGGTGAATTAGTGCAAGCACCGCCCCTCCCCCCATTTCTTACTCCCAGGACTTAGGCTCCAGAATGTCTCTTGTGACTGCTGTGTCTTTGCATGCTTGCTGCTGCCATTTTGTCTGGTATCTGGCATGGTGTGAATGGGCATTGGGGGAACCCATTGCCTTTAATGTAGTATGATTATCTTGTGGAAATATCCCATTCTACTGGGCATTTTTTTTTGTAACCAGTGGATTATTTTGAAGATGATTTCCTCTTAAACTGTACTGTTTAATTAAAGCAATGATTTTATACAATAATAGTGTTAGCATAGAGTTTTGATGATTGAGGGTTTTTAATAAACATAGTAAGGGATTATGATGGAGATTAGTTTAGTGGGAAAAGTAATACAGGTAAAGGCCTCTGATAAAGCAGGGGTTACAGAGGACAGAAAATAAGAATAAGGAAGTGTCTCACAGCTAGGACCTGGAGCTGTATAGACTGTGGCTTAGGTTAATGAATAAGAAAAACAATTAAGTCACAGAAGCTAAGATAGTGCAAGTTCTTTTAATTTTAATGTAGGGAGATGTGTTCATGGGTTTCTTGCGCATCATAACTAAAAGCTTTAAATAATGACTTTAAGGTTAGGTTAAGGTGTCTTTGTTAATGGCTTTGAGGTAGAAAATCTTTGGGAACAATGTAAAGTTTCTAAAGATACACTTTTAATAGTTGAACAAGGGACTTGTTGAGGTCAGGGAACAGGAAGAATGATACCCTTGCTACTCCTGGTTGATGTACCTCTTCTTGCTAGGATGGGTTGGTGATCAAGGGTGATTATTAATTCCTTATACACATTTCTTCCCTGAGCTTCCTGTTATTAAAAAAAAAAAAACTGTTGTAGGTATGCACCCTGAGGATTTAAAGTAGAGCTGACTGCTTTTCATATATAAAAGTTTAAATTTGTGATTCTTTTAAGATTTATTATAAGAATACCTTTAGAGATAAATAATAAAGTGATTGATTCTTTCATTGTAACCGCAAAATGCAGCTTTCCAGCAAAATAATTGGCTGAGAAAAATACCTTGCTTGCTTACCTCTGTTAATCTATAACAAATTGCTTGGACATGAATGTATGTGGGTTTTTGGGACAATGTGTTTTTCACTTGTAATATATCAAATGTTTAATCATGCAAAGGTTTTGGAAAACATGCTATTTTTTTTTACTTATGTTCATTGTATTCATTCACTTAAAAATAGAATTTAACTACATTGTAATTTTTATATTGCTTGAGAGATTTTTGCTAGGGTATATAAGCTGTAAGGGAAAAAATAAACACATGAGAGAGGGAAAATACCAGGAAAGATGTAGAAGGACAGGTATGGAAGGAAGACATCAAGACAGATAAGGGAAACACTAGGGTAGAAAAACAGAACAGAAAAGGAATCAAATAGAACAAGCAACAGTACTAATAACAAAATGAAGAAGTAAGCTTTGGCCCTCAGAAAAGTCTGCATGTGTCTGTTTTTCTGTCCAGTAGCTCACTTGCTCTACATCTCCTCTTTAGTTTCTCTGACCAGCTTAAGGCTTGCCATTCATCAACACACTAGATGAGATCCTGACATGTTGAAGACATATATGTTTGTATACTTTTTTTTTTTTGACAACCCCAGAGAGTTAAGTTCTGAGCCTTTGATGGCTCCAGAGAATTAAGTTTTACTCTCTCAGATAGAAAAGTCAAGTTGAGTGAGTTCACCAACTCTGGATCTACTGATGATGGCTGGTCCCGCATGGCAGCAATAGATTTTTATAGGCTTACTGATAACTATAATCTACTTCCTTACACAACTATTTTCAAGAGAAGAAACAAAGAGCAGGTTTAGTGTTGAGTGGTGTTTCCAAGTTGCAGGCTAAAACTCAGTCTACAAGTAGCTATCACATTGCCCCAATAGGGATATTTCCAATTTCATGTGCACGCCTTATCTGAAATGAGATGAAAAGAGATAGAGAGGAGTTACAAAGGTTTCTATAGACTAATTTCTACCCAGACAATATTAACAGATATTGGACATTAACTGCATAGTTTCAGTTGTTTGGAAATGGGGTCATTTTAAGGAGTCTGGGACCCTAGGGTGTGTGGCTTATTGTTTTAAGGGCAGACAGGGTCTTCTTGAAACCCATAGCCATGTCTGTCAACAAAATGTGTTTCAGAGAAGGTCTGGATATGTTTCTTATTATTTTTTCTGGCTAGAAATGCTGAACCAGGATGATGTCAATTCAGGAACCTTTTCCATCATCAGGACCACTGGAGTGTGCCGTGTCCATTCCCTTGTCAGAAGAAGAACAGTCAATTTCAAATAAAGGGACACTGAGTGGGAGAGTTTGGATGTTCCATTTCCTCCTTAGTGGAGATTTCTACTCCTCATAAGAAAAGAGTACCAAGATGTTAATGACAATTGCTCAATAATCTCAGATTATTGACAGATACATTATTGGCAGAATCATCAGATTTCTCTGTAATAACTGCAGGCAATCAATATGGCAGCTTTCATGTGGTAACAGCTGTGCACATGTGTGCAAATATGTGTGCAAGTGTGCATGCGTGCATGTGTGCGTGCATGCATGTGTGTGTGTGTGTGTTCTCACAAAGCATCTATGAGGACTTAAGAGAGGAAGGATTGATTTCAGTTCATGGTTTCAGTGATTGGTCCAATACCATGGACTGGCCTGTTAAAATCTCATGGAATTCAGAAAACAAAAAACAAAACAAAACACCAGATAAACAAAGGGATCAGTGTAGGCAGATTTTTTGTTGGGAGACCAGCTCACAAAAAATAAAATGGAGACTTTTTATTAATTATAAAAGTTTGGCCATTTGCTTAGACTTGTCCCACTATCTCTTATAACTTAAATTAACCCATTTCTATTCATCTATATGTTGCCATGTGACTTGTGGCTTTTACCTCTCCTCCTGCATGTCTTGCTCCTTCTACATCTGGCCGGTGACTCTGCCCTTTTTCTCTAAGACCTCTCTGTTCAGAAGTCCTACTTTTATGTACTACCCAGCGATTGGCCGTTTAGTTTTTATTAAGCCAATAACAGTGACATATCTTCACAAAGTGTAAAGCTGTATTCCACAACAGTACAGGGGAAGAGATAGCTCCAGAAGAAATGTTTTCAACGACTAGTTCTTCCACCCAGGTCCCTCTCCCAAAGGTTTTTAAAAACTTTCCAAAATAGCACTACCACCCAAAGACCAAACCTTCAGTACATGAGCCTGTGTGGGACATTTCACTTTCAAATTAGGAATTAGAGGCTCTAACATTGATCGCTATCCATAGTGTGTCATTCATTATTCTAAGCATTTCATGTATTTTTGGGACATGTTACCCATCCATAAATATTTTAAGGAAAGTGCTTGTACTGGCTAGTTTTTATGTCAACTTGACACAGGCTGCAGTCATTTTGGAAGAGAAAAACTTAATTGAGAAAATGTCCCTACCAGATTGGACTGTGGGAAAGCCTATGGTGCTTCTTCATTAGTGATTGATATGGGAAGGCCCAGTCTTTCATGGGTGGTGCCACTCCTGGACAGGTGGTCTTAGATGGTATAAGAAAGCAGACTGACCAAGCCAGTAGGCAGCACTCCTCCATGGCCTCTGCATTAGTTCCTGCTTCCAGGTTCCTGCCTTGACTTCTTTCATTGATGGACAGTGCTTTGGAAGTGTAAGCGAAACAAACATTTTTCCCTGCCCCAAATTGTTTCTGATTATGGGTGTTTTTATAGTAGCAACAGAAACCCTGAGTAGGATGGTGACCTATCAGAGATGAAGGAGCTGAGGACATGAGGTAAATATACACCATATGATTGTAAATGGAGAGTTCTGGTTCGTTCCAGCATCCTGGATCCTGATAGCATCACACTACCACCTGCTCATTTTCACCTGTCTCCTGTGAGCTCAACTGACTAAGCATTGGTCTTGCTGTTTATCCACAACCCCTTAGCCTCTAGTGTGGCCATGTGCCCGCAAAGTGTGTCTTTGGTGTAGGGAAAGCAATGCAGGGCAAAACTAGAATTGGATGATAAAAAGCACTCCGGTGCCATTTCAGCAATTATGTAACCTGGAATGATATTCCCTGTATTTGACTCAGCATTATTTTCAAATGATAAAGCTTATGTCTGTTGGATTATTATTTGGTTCTTAACTAAGTACTTTACATTTATTACCTCTTGCTCTACCCAATGACAAATAGAGTACTATTATTCTCCCCATTTTAGAGATGAGCTTAGGACCAGTGAGTTATTTTCCAGTACTATAGAAATTCTTAAGAGATTTGAACCCAGTACCAGTGCTCATACTCTTTATGAGAGTTACACCAGCATCCTCGTTTGCTGGCTTGCAATCATAACAAACATCTTTCCAGTTAGCTAGTCTTACTGCAAACTCCGGCATGGTACAGATTTGATCTCTGTGTTCCTGCATTTTGTTTTGCTGACTCTGTTCTGCTCTCTTGAATAATCTGTGAGCCATTCTTTTACTTTCTTTACTATTCAGCTTCTATCATCTGGCTTTGATTTGCTTAAACTCATTTCTCTGTGTTTTAGTTTCTTATTTTATGTGGAAACCTTTTTGTAGTTAGTTTAGTAGTACTTTTTTTTTTTATCACTTTGAAGTCTTACACTTACATGATGGTAGAGGCATTTATATAGCACAGTAACTGGTATTTTTAGTAAAATATAAACATAACACTACATGCAATTTTAAGCTACATAATCTTAACCTCAATTATATGAATTGTCCGATTGTCCTTATGAGTTACTTGTTAAACTGTTTGTTAACAGTTCTCTAAAATATACTTGCTGATGCCACCTTTTGTATATTGGTATACTTTGATATAGTAAAGACAAGTTTTTGCCTAAAATACTTAATGACAAAGATAAAGTATAATACCCAGAAAGTGCTGTGAAAATGCAAACAAGTTCATTTAAGAGGAATGAGGCCTTAGCTTAAGACATAAATGATTTGTTAGGAGTTCCAGAGAGAGGTGGGCATCTTGTGAAACATTCCCTTTTAACACAGAGGCTTATGGTCATGACATGTGTGGGTTGACCAGTGAACTGGGAAGGTGTGAGAACTTTGGAGGAAGTGGTGGCAGCAGGAGATATTTTTTAAAAGGCATTTTAAAAGTGTGCAAAGTGTAATGTATTCATGGGCATGTGGTGGCCATCTGTGCAGTGGCTGAGCCAGCATAGAGTTGGCTGCCCTTCTTTGTCACTTCTCAACTCTTGCCTGTCCTTATCATGCAACCACAGTGGGGACAGCCAGGTCTACACAGTGCATCTCTATCCTCACAGTTGACAGGTAAGTATAGTTGAAATGGTCCTACTCAGATTTAGCTCAGAACCTGAGACCCTCTAGCTGTTCTGCTGGTTTCTGAAACAAAAAAGATATGGTGCTGGATGTGAATGGGAGAAGTGAGACAGATGTTAGACAATGACAGAGGTGAGGCTGAGACAGGTTCTTAGTCGCTTCTGCCATCTACTTCCTGCTTTTTCTGACCCCTTCCCAAAGACCGTTTGTAACTCTGCCTTTGGCCTTGACTATTTCTGGTTTATAACACATTTTCCTTTTCACATAAATTACTTTTCTGAACTTCACCTATGTTTAATGAATCACTATTTTATTGTGATCAAGCATGTCCCCACACTAATGTACCATTTGATCATTCTGAGGGTATATTCCAGTTGTCATGAACATTTCTATACCACTGTGCAGCTGTTATTGCCATTCATCTCCAGCGCTTTCTTCATTTCCTAAAACTGAAGCTCCACACCTACCAAATGACAGTTTCCCATTCTCTTCTCTACACATCTTCAGAAACCACCACACAACTCTGTCTCCAGGTACCTTGTGGGAGTAGAATTACAGTCTTTGTGCCTTTGTGACTGGCTTACTTTTCTTAGAATAATAGCTTCAAGATTCATTCATGGAAGCATGCAAGAATTTCTTTCTATTGAATGCATGTTTTGTTTGCTCATTTATCTACCAGTGGGCACTTGGATGGCTTTCCCCTTTTGCCTGTTTGGACAATACTCCTAGAAACATGGTTGTGCACACGTTTGAGTGCTTGCTTTCTGTTATTCCGGGTACCAAGGGGTGTAATTGCTTGATAATATTTTTGTGTTTAACTTTGCTTTGTTGTGTTTGTTTGAGACAGGTTTCCTATAGGCCAGGATGACCTGTAGCACACTGTAGCAGATGATTAACTCCTGAACCACCTGCCTCTATGCAAGGCTGGGGATAGAACTCCAGGCTTGAGTGATGCTAAACAGGCACTAAATCAAGTGAGCCACATTCTCAGACATGTAGGTGACTTTTCTGAGTGATCACCATCCTGTCATAGAATCATCAGCAGTTTTCATTCCCATCAGCAGTTGCTGAATCTAAGGGTTTAGGTTTGTCCAGATTATTGCCAATACTTGTTATTTTCTGTATTCTAACAATAGCCATCCACATGGGTTTATAGTTTTCATTGTGGTTTTGATTTGCATTCTTTTTTGTTTGTTTGTTTGTGGTTAGATACACAGTTTCTCTGTGTAGTCCTGGCTGTCCTGAAACTTGCTCTGTGGGCCAGGCTGGCTTTGAACTCAGACACCCACCTGCCTCTGCCTCCTTAGTGCTGGGATTAAAGGCATGCTTCATCATGCCTAGCTTGATTGCAATTTCTTTGTGTGTGTGTATGTTTTCTACCAGAGGTACTTTTTTTAAAAAATTATAAATAAAATACACTCTGAGAGTTAGAATGGTGTTGTTACATTAAAAGAAAGATACAACTCCATTTTTTTCTGTTTTTCTTCCCTTGGTCTTTTCCTCCTGTCTCTCACAGGTCATTAAAATTTTGAGAGCAGAATGCTAGCTAGCACTGGAGTCATTGTTTTTAAATCCTACTAAAGACTCATTTCCTCTTACTTTGTTCATGCCTTTGGTGGATAATTTCAGCACAGAACACAGCAGAGAGTCTCCCAGAATAGCTGTGCATTAATTGCATTTCTTGAGAAATGAAGTTCAGTAACTTTTCCTATGGCTACTGACCATTTATATATTGTCTTAGAGAAATGTCAATGTAAGCATTGTACCTTCCATCTTTATTGCTGTTATAAGAATTATATTACTGTTGTTCTTTTGCAGCTGCTATTGCCTAAGAAATACAAACACGAGACTCAGTGCCCACTCGGAGTTTATTGAGAGAGGGGAGAGAAAGGGGGTAGCTGGTGACCAACCGAAAGCGGGGGGAGAGAGAGAGAGATAGAGAGAGAGAGAGGGAGAGAGGGAGAGAGGAGAGAGGAGAGAGAAAGAGAGAAGGGGCCCCAGAGAAAGAGAGAGTGAGAGTGAGAGAGAAAGAGAGAGGTGCGCTTGGTGCACTTGCTTTAAAAGGGGGCTTGCACATGCGTAACTGGGTCCCCTGAGCAGCCAGGTAAAGGCTTGAACAGCCAGGTAAAGCCTGATGTAGTGATGACATTGCCATGGACGTCCCGCTCATTGTCAGAGGCAGAGTCAGGAAACTGCAAGCTCCCATCATTCCCACCTCTTATTGTTATTAAAAAGATGGGGGTTGGGCGTGGCCCAACAGGGTCTGGAGAAAGTAGGTTCCCAACATTCCCACCTCTTATTGCTATTAAAAAGGTGGGGGTTGGGTGTGGCAGGTTAGGAAATAAGGACGTTGAGTTCTCAAAAGACTGCTTCCTGCTGACTTGGGGGCATTGATTGTCTTTTGGGGGATCTGAGAAAGCTGGGGTGCTGCCACATCCTGGTAGCTGGTTGTTTCATGGCAGTCCTGACTGTATGGAACTCTGGCGTCTCTCTGAGACCTGGCAAGATGTTAGCAGAGCAGAGGACAAAGTTAGGTTTAGAAAACGAAAGTTTTTTTTTCTTTTTTCTAGGTCCTGGTACATGAAGGGAGAATTGTAAGATGAGGGAGGGGTTCCCAAGGTGAGGAAAGGAAGTCCTGGGACCAGAGTTGGAGTGAATCTGACCTGTTTGGATGGGTTCAATTCGGCTCCCTGGAACTTACAAGAATCGTTGAAGTTTGTGAAAACATAAATATTAAGACATATTAGCAGCATACTCATGTTAGAAATGGTTTGGCTGAAAGAATTAACAAATACAACTGACAGATTTTTAGCACAATGAAAAGCACCTTAATTTTGAGCTAATAGTTACGGTCATGATCGTATAGTGGCATAGTATGGTGTTTAGTACTGTCAGAATTGGATTAGTAGCTCATTAAAACTTTATTGATTAATGTTAAGACTATAAACAGTAGCAACCTTAAAATATGCGTTTCTGAAATAATGTTTTGTAACAATTGGAATCTTGGCTGCTGCTTTAAACTGGCAAAACTACCAGTCATCAAAAGCATCAGAGTTCTTGAGAAGGATAAAATTCTACCTGAATGATTAGAGAGTAACAGAGACTCACTAGCTGGCAGCATGGACAGCCACCCCCAGGTCCTCCACAGTTGTTGAGGTCAGAGGCTTTAAGGACATCTGCCTTCTGCTGATGGCAGGCGACTTGTGGATTAGGAGCTTTTGGAAGACTTACCTACCGTTGTCCCACGCAATGTGGAGAAAGTCGATTCCACTGCCCTTTTGTCCACGGTCCTCAGAGCCCTTTGCAGCAGTTGAGATGAAAGGCAGGATTGCTCAATGGCTAGCGTTGCCACTTTCATGGGTGGAGCTTCTTCGGTGTCCATCAATCTTCTTGGAGGAAATGGGTGGTGCCAGCAGCTGGCCTGTCTTTCTGTTATAAAAGCTTTTTAATGAAACATTTTAAATGCCATATTCTCTAGATCTCAGCATTTGAGGGCCGTCTGACTGTTTAGTATACCTTAGTGTATAAAATTTGTCTTTAGCTACTTGCCTTAAACACATAGGTGGCTAGGTGAGGGTTCATTCCTGTAATTAATCTGTCTGGAAAACTGGATCCAAGCTGAGAGGCTGTGGGGAGATGTTATACTCAGAGCCTTCCAGCCGGACTCTAACTGGTTTTAATTTAGTAGGTTAGACATATACTTGTAAAGGGCAAAGAGGTAGAGAAAACCTCCCTTTGATAATGGAGGCTTAACCTTTATAAACAGCTTACAGGAAGGACTGGGTGGCATAAATATTTTGTTAGCTTGAAATAGAGCTTTATAACCTTAAATGTTTACCACCATTTAAAGACACATAATAATTTAGAAATATATGACTTAGTACAGTTGAATTTAAGTTGTATAGAGTTAGCTTATTTTTATATAAAGTTAAATTTAAATCACATATACAGATATTACATAGTCAGTAAAAAAATAAATTAGAGACAGAATAAAAGGCAAAAGGTAAATGAATTACAGGTTCTGCTGGTGGCAGAAGCTGGCTAGACTGTCCCTTTGCCTAGGTGTCTGGTATAGCAGATTAAAGAACCACGGGCCCGGGGGTGGGGGTGGGGTGGTTAGGCTAGGCCACATGATCAAGATGGCGGCTGCCATAAACACATTCCCAACAGCAGGCAGAAATTACAAAGTTTTGAGATAGCAGAAAAAGAATAGAAACATGTTTAGGGAAAGAGATTGTTTAGCAAAGAGAAAGAAAAACTCCTTTCATCTACCTGTTCACTGGCAGTAATTTGAAAGATCCTGTAAGATATTGGGATCTAGAAAGCTATTACGCAGCCAATTTTAATTATTTTTTAGGGGATATCTAGGCCACTTTTCAGTATAAAGGTAAATAAGTCTGGGTGCCTTAAGTGGCATTAAGTGAAATTTTCTATTAGGCACCCCAGTGGAGTGGTGGGGGTTATTTCCTTGGTGGGTTTATTCCCCATGGGTGGAGTGAGAAGTGACCAATCAGTCTTGGAACTCGTCAGCTCAAGAGTGTGACCACACAATAAGCAGAGAATGGCAGAGCGTTATTCGAAGCTCGTCAGCCCGAAAATGTTGCCAGGGCCAACAGAGGCCAGAGGACTCAGCGGTCAGAGAGCCTTGAAGCCGGAATCAGATATATTGCCCCGGGCAATACGTCTTCCACCCTTGAGGAATATATCCGACCCTAAGGAAATGGGTTGAAATTTTTTTTTTTTTTTTTTAAAGGGTACCTTACCTAATTGAAGCCGGTGTGGGATGGTATTTCCAGTGAACAGGTGGATGGAAGTGGGTCTCTGGTTCAGAATCAGGGTCCCCAAGTGACTCTGGCTAGCCGCCCGCCAGCAGACGGCTGCCGAGTCCTTGAGGAGAGCCTGATTGGTTTCGGCACCAATGTTGTTCTTTTGCTGCAGCTATTGCCTAAGAAACACAAACACAAGACTCAGCACCCACGTGGAGTTTATTGAGAGAGAGAGAGAGAGAGAGAGAGAGAGGAGAGAGAGAGAAGTGGCCCCAGAGAAAAAGAGAGAGAGCAAGAGAGCAAGAGCAGGAGAGAGGTGCACTTGGCAAGCTTGCTTTAAAAGGGGGGGCTTGTGCATGTGTAACTGGGTCCCCTGCATAGCCAGGTAAAGGCTTGAACAGCCAGGTAAAGCCTGATGACATGGCCATGGGCGTCCCGCCCACCCTCAGAGGCAGAGTCAGGAGACTGCAGGCTCCCAACATTCCCACCTCTTATTGCTATTAAAAAGGTGGGGGTTGGGTGTGGCATGTTAGGGAATAAGGACGTTGAGTCCTCAAAAGACTGCTTCCTGCTGACTTGGGGCATTGATTGTCTTTTGGGGGATCTGAGAAATCTGGAGTGTTGCCACGTCCTGGTAGCTGGTTGTTTCATGGCAGTCCTGACAGTATGGAACTCTAGTGTCTCTTTGAGACCTGGCAAGATGTTAGCAGAGCAGAGGACAAGGTTAAGTTTTTTTTTCCCCTGGGTCCTGGTACTTGAGGGGAGAATTGTAAGATGAGGGAGGGGTGAAAATAGTTCCCTTTGACTATCCTCTCTCCCTCCCTCCTTCCCTCCCTCTGTCCCTTCCTCCCTTCTTCTCTCCCTCCCTCCCTCTCTCCTCTCTCTCTCTCTCTCTCTCTCTCTCTCTCTCTCTCTCACACACACTCACACACACACATTTTCTCTCTTTTTGTCTAGTGATACTTGGTCCAATACTTCCATTTTGCTTATTTTTTGCTCATTCTGGAATAAGTAGAATTTCTGTACCAGATTTTACAAGAAGTTTACACAAAAGAGAGATTAGGAAAATTTCTAGGCCTATAGAAAATTTTTATTACAAGTAAAATTCATTTTAATACATAGTTTCTTATAATAATTCCAGATATTAGAGAAATGCAGACAAAATATTTAACTTTTAGAAAGTAACTTATTTATACTGCTAACAAGTACATTCTGGTTCTGGTGCCATATAGGTAGGATTACAAATGGATGTCAAGAATATAGTTTCTTAGGAACTGAGCAGTTGTGATATATTGTTTTAACTATGTAAAGATGTGTTATATTTGTTTATGTTGCAGAATATTACTTTAACTATGTAAAGTTGTGTTACATAGTTACACAGTTTTATGTTACATAGTTACATAGTTTTATGCTGCATTTGTTTGATTATGAAAAGATATGTTGCATTTGCTTCACTTTGTCTGCCTAAAGCACCTGATTGGCCTAATAAAAAGCTGAACTGCCAATAGCTGGGCAGAGAAGGAATAGGCAGGGCTGGCCAGCAGAGACAGAATAAATAGGAGGAGAAATCTAGTCTCAAGAGGAATGAAAGAAGGGGGGAGAAGAGAAGAAAGAAAGGAGGAGAGAATGAGACACACCAGAGGCAAGACACCAGGCAGATATAGAGAAGCAGTGAAAGTAAGATAAACAGATTAAGAAAGGCAATATGCCTGAGGCAAAAGGTAGAAAAAGAGAAACAGATTAATTTAAGTTAAAAGAACTAACCAGGAACAAACCTAAGCTAGGTGATCATTCATAACTAATGAGAAGTCCCCATGTCATGATTTGGAAGTTGGTTGGTGGCCCAAAAGAAACAAAAACTGCTACACTGAACCTTCTGGGAAAATAAGAGAGCCTGATGACATAGCTCTGTGTTATTACATGTGGTGGAGTGGCACCTTGATGGTGCGCCACAGTTATTTAAGGTATAGTCTGGAGTTACTGCCCCTTTAAGCGTTGGTAAACAAGAGAGCTTTGTTTTTAAAGAAGATGACACCATCTATTAAAAAGATCAAAATCAACAACAACCTGGCTCATGTTAATGTAAAAAAGAAGGTGCTATGTGAGATAATGGATGGAATAATTTGCTCCACTTAGAGTACTGGTTTTTCTTTTTATTTAAATGATTACTTTTATGTGTATGGTGTTTTGTTCTCATGTGTCATTGTAATATTTATTACCAGCTGGGGTAGAAATAGGTCTGTGTCCTGAAGTCTAACCAAGGGACAAGAAAACCATGAGCTCTAGGTGAGACCTTTTAGCCCCTGGGACTGAGCTGTCTGTTAAGGCTGATCGTGAGTCAACTCTTCCTGTGTGAGCAGTGCTATTCTATCAGGTACAGAAGTACAGAAAATGCACACTGACCATATTGACTCAAAGACCATTTTGTTTCAAAGATTAAAAAAAATTCCTTTCCAATCTTTATCTGTACTGATTTATGCTCTGAGCTAGTGAGTGACTTTGGACATGTTGACAAACTGTAAGGTTGCTTTTCATAACAGCTTTCTCCTTAGAAAGGCAAAATAAACTGTGCAGCCAGCCCGGAGCTGATGAAGTATCTAGTTTGTGTATAACGGGGGAGAGATTGCCTTTACCCTCTGTTTATCAGGTTATTGAAGCAGTAGACAGTAAAGAATTGATATTTCCCTAGGAGTGGGATGCTGGGGGGGAAGAGAAAGATATGAAGCTCTGGTGTAAGCCAGAGGAAAGAGCTGCCTCCCAGGAAGATTTTCCTACAGCTCCAACAACTTATTGAAGGACATTGCACGACAGAGAGCTTAGAGAATGATGGGACAATGACAGGCAGGACCCAAAGCTTGACCCTCTATTTAAACCTAAATTAGTGTATTAACTATAGACTCCAGGGGAGGGGGCAGGACACTCTTCCCAGTGCGGACACAATAAGTCAGTCTCATTTCTTGTTTGTCATTATTACTTTTCTCTCTCATGGGCATATTGGGATGGGTAGTTGAGCTTAGTTTTGAGAGGTTGCTGGAGTCTTCTTCTTTTTTTCTCCTCCTCCTCCTCCTCCTCCTCCTCCTCCTCCTCCTCCTCCTCCTCCTCCTCTTCCTCTTCCTCTTCTTCTTCTTTGGTTTTTTGAGACAGGGTATCTCTGTATTGCTTTGGAACCTGTCCTGGAACTAGCTCTGTAGACCAGGCTGGCTTCGAACTCACAGATATCCATCTGTCTCTGCTTCCTGAGTGCTGGAATCAAAGGCATGGGCCACCACTGCCTGTCTTGACATAAGACTTCTAGTAACACTGGCACTATGAGTTCGCAGTCATATTGGAGGAACTTATTTGCTTACTGACCTGGATGAAGAAACAGGGCAGCCTAAAAAAACAAAACAAAACAAAACAAACAAGCACCAAACAGGTTGATTGTGGTGATGCTTGAATCCTTCCCCTAGCCTACCTTTACCACCATAGCTTCTATTAGGGTGCTTAAGACCCAACACAGCTCCCACAGAATGTTACCTGAGAGATGTTAATTAAGGTTAATTAAGCCTCACATCTCTTTGTTGACACTGCCTGTGCCAGGGGGTGGGGATCAGAATGGGGTGAGGGTGGAGTGGGAGGAGGGGCTTCCCAATCGTTTGGGTCAGCCCACCTTACATTTATCTCAGCCATAATGAGAGAATTGAGTCTGAAGTCTATAACTTGGTTGGCTTTCATCAAGTTGCTTTCCCATTGTGCCCATTTGTGCTCAGGGTGAGCCTGTCACAGCCCATGGGAATCCAGGTCCCTTTTAGGCTGTGTTTAGCTGCATTGAGGTGAGCTCTGTTTAGTGGTCTAACCTTATGTCGCCTGGGTAATCGTTTAAAATAGGGAGGGTTAGGGCTAGGCTTCATGTTGTGGTGAGGATTTGAACCACATAGGAACCCTCTTCACTGCTGTCTTTCATTTATTCACGGGGAGTGCCAGATGAACTGTATTCATTTTATTTTATTTTATTTTATTTTTTAAAAGAACATGGCATACAAACTGATTGTGGGTAGAGGGAGGATTGGTTTTGGAGTGGATATGAGGGTTTAGGAGGCTATTCCAGCCATCAGGTTGGGATTAGTCTCCTGAAGATAAACTTCAGGTGAGGGTGGGGGTGTCACCGGATCCCTTTATTTGTTCTTCTTCCCAGTCTCACTCATTGTCTTTGGCACTTAGCTTCTGGGGGCTGGCCAGAGTCCAGATGGCATAAGTTCCCAGTGATCGTATACAACTCACACATGAAGTAACATGTCAAAATGATTCCAAGGAAAAACTGAGCATTGCTTATCACTAAGGTATTGGGCCTAATGCTAAAAAAGATTCAAAATTAGGAGGATCTGTATCAGTCAACCGGGACTTTGCAAAGATAAGCCTCCCTACTCAGGGACAGGCTGAGTTGGTAGTATTGGGTTCTTTTGAGACAACTTTACTGGTAGCTGTGCCTTCATTTTTCCAAACTGCCATACTTACTGTTCCAGTGTTTGGAGTTTCGTCTTTGAAGAAACTCTGTAATTCAAAAAAGGGGATTTTCAGTCAACGAGGAGAAAGTAATTTGTACTTGGGGAGACTATCTCCCCAAGGACAAGTGGGCAAAAAAAAAAAAAAAAAAAAGCAAGGCTTCCCTTTGTGATGTGTTGGAGCATAGCTCCTGGTCCCTCTCCAGTCTGCCTGTCTTTATGGTGTTCAACATGCATAGCAGGCTGCCTCACTCTTGACCATACTCTCCTAGACCCAGCGACTACATTTCTGTTTCCCAAGTCCAAGCTTTAGTTCAGCACCCAAAGATTTAATTGTTTTCTGTCTTGTACTTTTCAAGATGTTCTCTTTTGTGTTCCTTTTATCCCTGTTTTTAGATCATGCCCCATATAGGGACTGTGAGAATAGGAAAGGCCCTAGGTTACCTCTATGTTCTGTCTGAACATAGACAAGTTACAGATGACAGCTCTAGCAGGACTCCCTCCCTTCCTTCCTTCCTTCCCTTTTTATCTTTTTTCTTTTTTTTTCTTTTTGAGACAGGGTTTCTCTGTATTGCTTTGGAGCCAGTCCTAGAACTAGCTCTGTAGACCAGGCTGGCCTCAAACTCATAGACATCTCCCTGCCTTTGCCTCTCAAGTACTGAGATTAAAAGCATGCAACACCAACACCCGGCTACCTTTCTTATTTGTTTTGTGACCAGCTTATTTTATTTTGATCATTGGCATTTTAAGTAGGATAATTTTTGGGTAGGTGGGGCAATTCTGACTATTACTTGCACAGTATATGGCTTTTTTTGGGTTACTTTCAGGCACTAGATGGCTGTAGAAATGCTAGTGTATTGTGACAGAGTTGGACCTGGAGGATGGTATTACTCCTGGTTGAAGACTAAGTTTCCAAATCATCTGAGGTTGATTCTTGAAAAAGCAGATACGTATTTGAAATGTAAAGTAGGTCTTACCCCAGTCTCTATAAACAAGCCCCAAATACCACTCTCAGACCTGAGAAATCCAAGCCAGATTTCATCCAAGACTTGTTTTCAAAGTTCAGCTTCCTACCAGGCATTTGTAAATACTTCCATTGTTCTGCTTGGAGTATGTGGCCTGAATTTGGACTGCAAGAACCCAGAGCCCTTGCCATCTTCTGGTGGGAATCGACTGCACTCCACCTCAGCTTTCTCCCCAACAACTAGCTTTGATGGTTTCACTTCATGCTCTCTATGCAAACTGTTCAGTGCCACACCTGTTGCTTATTCCATTTTCTGTATGTTGATTTTAGTAGTAATACCACAAATAATGTGGAAACATGATGAATAGCAAGTCTGTTGTAACTGCCCTGTGGAAGCTGGAGCTGTGGTTCGAAGACTTCCTAGATGAGGTGAGTAGAAGTTGCTTCTCCAAGATGCTGGGATTTCATGTAGTACAGAGAATGGACAATCTTGAGGGTTATGATTGCCCAAGCTTTAACTTTTAAATGATTTCTGTAGTATAAAGGTAATGAAAACATAACATTTAGAAGATCAACAACATTATGGAGAAAGAATAGCAAAGAAGGAAAAGACTATATATAATTCCATCCACAAAAGCCTATTGGTGTATCACTTTCTGATAGATCACAGCATTTGACACACATTTTATGCTTTTTTTTTCAATGGAAGCATTCTTGGGTTCAGTCATGCTAAATCAATGGACTGTATAGTTATTGAGCCAAATTTGAATTCAGTGATGTGCCAGTCCTTTTCCCTTATCTTCTAATAAAGTTCCCAGGGGCAGGTGAGCTCTTTGCTTCAGCTCACACTACTCTCTGCAGCTGTGTTTGGCAAACCTTCTGCTCATGGATCTGGAATTCTCACATTTTAAATCTGCAAAGTGGCCTGTTCAGGTGACATTGTGAGCTATGTGCTCCTTGCTGTTTCTTGTGACTCTGCCTCTGAAATCTGATTTAATTTTCCTCCGTAGGCCTTTGAGTACATCCTGTTTCCCTTTACAGCTCTTTTGAAGGTTATCTGAAGGTATGCCAACTCTGCATATAGTCTACCTGAAGATTTGTCACAAGAAATCAAGCTTCAGTCTGGAAAAAATTATCTCAAAACAAGAAGGCCTGAGTTTGCCTTTCCACAGGCAGTCACAAGATTTCTCTGGCTCTTGTTTTTCTTCTCTGTAATGAAGGACTAATGAGGAAATTATAAGAAAATACTTTATAAATGAATACTAACATCACTATATTATTTCCCAATCCATGAAGATATGCAGAAATATTAGATGAGATTCTCAATTTTGAGGAAAGAAGGCAAAACCAAAGAACATATGGTGAAGATAATGTATGGAGATGAGCACAGCTATTTACATGTTCTCAGTGATATTTCCTTATAATGTATTTTAGCTCCATACTCTACTTGTAGCGAATAGCACAGATCAGGCTCATATGGGCTCCCATGTTGGTGGGGTTGTGCCTCCTGTAGTGTGGTTTAAGTGGAAAAGGAGAACCATTCGTCATGGTATCACTTTGCCTGCAAGGCTAGGTGGATAGTGGAAAGATGATGATGAGTGGTTTGGGAACTCAAGCTTAGGCAAGAAGAGACCAATCAAAACAATGGCCTTAAAGACTTCCCACAAACTTCCAGGACAAATGTCTAGGATACCAAATTTTGCTCAGAGGCAGGCCCAGAGGAGGTAAAGGTCACCTGGGCCCAGCCACTCGGAGAAGAGATATTTGAAGAGAAGGGCTGTCATGCTTTTATAAGCCCAATCCTGCCTGGCTGCCTTTGCTGAGAATCCTCCTCTGCCTCCATTTTGCCCTGCAAACATGAGCATACAGATCTTTTCTCTGAGAAGCTTTCCATGACTACTCACTCAGTCTTAAAAACCCCTAGAATAATCAGTTTCTTCTCATGTCTGGTCTCATCTCTTTGGAGTCTGTCATTAGTTAAAATAACATCAACTCTACAAATTTATGCTTTTTCCCAGGTAGATCATAATTTACCATGTGTTTCTTGACCTTTAATTATTTTGTTTATTTTCCTTAATGTCTGTGTGTTCCTCTATGAGCTGATGTGTACTGCGTGTATCTAGGCATCCACAGAGGCCAGAAGAGGGCACTAGACCCCTGGAACTGGAGTTATAGTTGGTTGTGATCTGCTTGATGTGGGTGCTGGGCACTGAGCACAGGTCCCCTGCAAGAACAGTAAGTACTCTCAGTCACTTATCATCTCTTCAGCTTCCAGATCTTTCTCCTGCGTGATCTTAGAATGCCTTGGCATTCAAGAGAAGATGGTTGAATTAGTAAATGACTTATATTCAGTCAAAATTAGCCATAAAGAGACTTTTAATTATTTTGTTGAGCTGAAATTTTATTATCCCAAATTTAAAAACATAATGTTCCATTTGGGTAAGGATTGGGACCATTTAAGCACAATTTTTACAAGGCAGTGAAACCTGAACTCATATTGTTTTGACTTATTAGGTTATCAATGGGTGGCCACAGAATATTTTGGTTGGTAATGAAGATGGAAAAAAGTCCATTACATTACAACGCCAGGGAATAAACAGGCCAGGGAGGAGGCTCTTTTTACCCCAGTGCTCTATTGCCAGATGGCAGGCTTGGGTGATTGAAGGTTTCAGAGTCCTCTGTAGTTTTGGGCTCATTTGTAAGAAGAAATACAAGAAGAGTTTTTAATATGTGTATGTAAATTGATACGTTAAAACATTCCATTTGAAGAAAGTAAGACATTTTCAGTTGTTGCAAAGCGTGTCAACTGATGAACTGGTGATTCGGGAAGTGCACAGAGAAAAAATGGGGCAAGAAATAATTTCCAATTGCTTTCATTGCCGAACAGACAGCTGTGTAGTCAATGTAGGAATTTTCCTTTAATTTAGGCTCTCATTGATGACATAAATTGGCTAGGCTATGCTTCCTGAGAAATTTATAGCCAAACTTGAAGGTTAATTTTTAGTTTTAATCAGAACACGTGCTCCAACTCAGAGAATAGCATGTTATGGCTCTCCTTTCTAGCCCCTGGCTGTTGCTTTTAGTTCCAGCAGATTGTTATCTTGGGACTAAGTTGGTATGTGAGCTAATAGAAGCTTTTGAATTAGATGACAGTAAAAGGTCAATGCTCATTATAAAGAATTTGGAACACTCACCTTTCCCTCTTTAAGCTCATTACAAATTAATAAACAAAGTGATGGTGATGCTTCATGAATGAAGCCACTGGAAGGTTCTAACAGAGGCTCCATTGTGGGTTGTGATGAAAATGCACAAAGGTCTGAGAGCCACAGCACTTATTTTTATTAGGTCTTAGAACCCCCTTGCCATCTCCCTAACAGCCTGCGTCCACTATCTAAGAAAGCGAGTTTTTCTTTTTCTTCTAAATGTTAATGGGCATTAAGGTGATTTTTAACTAAGTAAATGAAGCAAACAAACAAATTGGTTTGTACAGTACTGATCCCAGGCAAACAATCTTAACTGTCGTTTGTTCCAGTGGTATTTGTTACAGCTATAAATATGAATGATAGTTTTATAGAGAGACACAAATGTGCTCTGATTGTTCAGTAAAATTACTTGGCTATGAACTAAATCATGATGATTTTGGTGATATTTCCTTTAAAATTTATATTTGAAGGTATGTAGATGCATCATTATCAGAAAAGCAACTTTGGACATGAGAATTCTGGATTGGTGTTTACAATACCTAGGTGCGCCTCTTGGCTCTGTCCCTACATGGAACTTTCGTGAAACTTCCAACAGTTTCCTGCTCCACAAAATGTTCTAGTCTCACTTTTTCCTGCCATGCAAACATAGGAATTTTAAGATTTATCCAAAAAATTGTATTAAACTTTGAAAAAAAATGAATGAGTAAATCTTTACTAAATTGTAATAATGATTTGAAGATGCTGTTGATTTTTTTAAAAATTAAGATTAACCTAATTCTTGTCTCATTTCTTTGTAAGGGACACTCCCCTCCCCCTTTCGCCTTAAGCTTCAGAAGGAAAAAAATTCCTTGTTGATGAGGGGCAGAGCTGATTTCTCCCAGAAATAATGCTTCTGGTTGGAAATATCATTTAACTCAAGACGCCTCTTCTCTTAGTCTCCACCTGGATGGAAGAAAGAAATGGGAGAGTGAACTGGATAAGCCTGAGGGATTTGACAGCCCCAAAATTTGACGCCCTTTGCATCTCCTGTTGCGTGACATGGGGCATGGGGATTGTGTTCAGGAGTGTTGCTTGTGAGCTTGTGTGTATGTGCATTCCTGTGCATGCACGCTGATTGCTTGTGCTTGTGGGTTCAGAGGGTATATAATGGTACGGACTCCTGAAAAGGATAAGGGAAGCAGGGCTTTCTTCCAAAGAACTTCGTTTGGTGCCAGGGATCAGTCATTACTCCATGCAAGCCATGTGACACAGGATGTGGTCTGATAGTCAGTCTAAACACGTGCTCTGCTTCCTCCAAACCCTTCTGAATACAGGAATCATTCTATAATATTTCTGTTGTTATGAAAATATTTCTTATAAAAGTGCCTTCTCTCCTTAAAATTAGTATTATCCATGAAAATTAGAATAAAAAAATTCAATAGTACCCAAACCAAATAAACTTTGAGCCTGGTGTTTAAGTGCTTTTTGGCCCGCTGCAGTTATTTTGGTAGAAGGTGGAGGACATGTTTTCTGGGCTAATTATTTCTGGGATATGCACAGGGACAGACTCCAGGGATCCAGAGCAAGTCGGCCAACTTGCTGCAGCTCCCAGCCTTGCTCATCACAATATCTACGTCCCTCCTTTGCCTTCTATATTGTATTCCTTGGCTCTTAACCATTAACTAGTATTGGGATATGTGGTATGCATGGGATCCAACCTACCTTTGCACTCCTGTCTGTTAGCTATGTGTTAAACATAGCTAAAGCATGTTGCTTTGTAGATTATCTAGAACTTCATCTGTGATGAGGAATAATTTTTTACACATTTTCATACTCATTAAACCAAGGCAATATAGTTGTGTGACTTTCCTACAGATGTGAATGACTATTGATGCTTTCATTTGCTGATGTCTTCCTTAAATGAATATAACTTAATCATTACACAAAAGATTTTGTGAGGCTTTTAAAATTTCAAGGTCATTGCTTTTATTTCTTTTATTATTCCCTCCCTCTCTCCCTCTCTCCCTATCTCCCTCTCTCCCTTTCTCCCTCCCTCCTTCCCTCCCTCTCTCTTTCCCTCCCTCTTAACCTCTCTCCCCCTTCAAATGCACCCTGACCACCCTCTCCTCCCATCCCACCACCTCCATTCCACATGTAGGGCTATGCTATCTAGGTGGGGTCATGTAAATCTGTTAAGTCATTTGAAGTAGGGACTAGAACTTCTCTCCGGTCTCTAGGTTAAAGGAGTATCTCTCCAAGAGGGATGTGTCCACAATGTCTTTTTGTGCACCAGGAATACATCTGGTCCCAATGTCTGAGGACCCTTAGGCCTTCTAGTGAAACCCATATTCAGGGGGTCTGCGTCAGCTCCCATGCTGGATTCCCATCTATCAATCTGGGGGGCCCATTAGCTCCTTCTTGTTCGGGTCAGCTGTCTCTATGTGTTTCTGCAACCTGGTCTCGTCCTCTCTCTCTCTGCATCTGGATTCTAGTTCGACTCAGTGTTTGGTTATGGGTGTTTGCTTCTGTTTCCAACAGGTACTAGATGAGGGCTCCATGATGGTGGATAAGTTAGTTGTTGATCTCATTATCAGGGAAGGGCATTTATGGTAACCTTTCCATGGTTACTCAAATTGTTAGTTGGACTCAGTCCTGTAGGTCTCTAGACTTTTCTTTAGGTTCAGTTTTCTCTTCAAACCAATAATGGCTCCCTCTTTTATGTTCTCTCTCTCTCTCTCTCTCTCTCTCTCTCTCTCTCTCTCTCTCTCTCTCTCTCTCTCTCCTATCTTCTACTCCTACCCTGACTCAATCTTCCTAGTCACACATGCTTTCCTCTCCTCCTCTTCTCTCTGTCCTAGTTCTCTCTCCATTCACTGCCCCCCCCCCACTTCCCATGTGCTCTGGGATACTTGTCCCTTCCCCCTTTTGTGAGGGACCATATACGAATCTCTTAGAATACACCTTGTATCCTAGTTCCTCTGGCGGTATGAATTATAGGCTGATGATCCTTTGCTCTAGGTCTAAAATCCAATGAGTGAGTACATACCCTGTTCCTCTTTTTGTGACTGGGTTACCTCATTCAGGATGGTTTCTTCAAGTTCCATCCTCTTGCCTGCAAATTTCAAGATTCCATTATTTTTTTTTCTGCAGAGTAGTATTCCATTGGGTAGATGTGCAACATCTTCTTTATCTTCTTTATCAGTAGAAGGGCATCTAGGTTGCTTCCAGTTTCTTGCTATTACAAATAATGCTGCTATGAACATAGTTGAACATGTCTTTGTTGCATGGATGTGGATCATTTGGGTATATACCTAAGAGTGGGATTGCTGGGTCTTGTGGTAAACTAATTCCCATTTTCCTGAGGAACTGCCATACTGATCTCCAAAATGGCTGTACAAGTTTGCACTCCCACCAGCAGTGAAGAGTGTTCCCCTTTCTCCACATCCTCTCCAGCATAAGTTGTCATTGGTGTTTCTAATTTTAGTCATTCTGGCAGGAGTAAGATGGTATCTCAAAGTTGTTTTCATTTGCATTTCCCTGATAGCTAAAGATGTTGAACACTTTTTTTTAAGTGTCTTTCAGCCTTTTTGATTTCCTCTATTGAGAATTATTTCTTCAATTCTGTACCCCATTTTTTAATAAGGCTATTTGGTGTTTTGTTGACTACTTTCTTGAGTTCTTTGTATATTTTGGAGGTCAGCCCTTTGTCAGATGTAGGATTGGTGAAGATCTTTTCCCAGTCTGTGGGCTGCCATTTGGTCTTGTCCACTGTGTCCTTTGCCTTACAGAAGCTTCTAAGTTTGAGGAGGTCCCATTGATTAATTGTTGATCTCAGTGTTTGTGCTAATGGAGTTATGTTCAGGAAGCAGTCTCCTATAACAATTTGTTCAAGGGTTCCTCCTACTTTCTCTTCTAAGAGGTTCAGTGTGGCTGGATTTATGTTGAGGTCTTTGACCCATTTGGACTTAAGTTTTGTGCATGGCGACAGACATGGGTCTATCTGCAGTCTTCTACACACCATTATCCACTTGTGCCAGCACCATTTGTTGAAGATGCTTTCCTCCCTCCATTGTACTCTTTTAGCTATTTTGTCGAAAATCAGGTGTTCATTGATGTGTGGATTAATATCAGGATTTTGGATTCAATTTCCATTGGTCTACCTGTTTATTTTTGTGCCAATACCAGGCTGTTTTCAGAACTATAGCTCTGTAATAGAGCTTAAAGTCAGGGATGTTGATGCCTCCTGAAGTTCTTCTATTGTACAGGGTTGTTTTGGCTTTCCTGGGTCTTTTTTTTTCCATATAAAGTTGATTATTATCCTTTCAAGGTCAGTGAAGAATTGTGCTGTGATTTTAATTGGGTTGTTTTGGTTTTTCTATTTCTACATGGTTTTAATTATTTCTGCTGGGTCTAGAAAGCTCATAGTAATGGGAATTTTTTCTTTCTTAAATGTTTTTATTATTTGCTTGAAAATTTCATATACTATAATTTGGTCATATTTGTCATTCACTCAACTGGTTCTCAAAGATCTACTCTCCCCATTCAACTTCATGTCTTCTCCTTTTCCTTTTCTTCTTCACTCATTGAACCCAATTTATGTTACTCAAATACTCCTGGGTGTGGAATCAACCCCAATTGTGTGATTGACCTATCAAGGGTCACACTCTCTTTAGATTACTAGCCATCAGGTGTCAATAGCTCTTCAGCAAAAGGTGGGACTTGGTACCTTCCCTTTCCTCTATGCTTGGAATTTGTTTGACTTGAACTTTCACAAATCTTGTGCAAATTTCCACAACCACTGTGAGTTCCTATGTGCAATTACCCAAATGCATCCTGAAAACAGTGTTTCTCTGTAGTCACCTACCACCTTCAGTTTTTATAATCTTTCTTCCCTGCCTTCCCCTGAGCCTTGGAGAGAGGGGTGTGAAGTAGATGTTTCATTTATGCTGAGCACTTTGTAATCTTTTATTCTCTTCACTTCAGTGTAGTGTGCCTCAAATCTAGCCAGAAAGCATTTGGTTACTCACATTACAACATTACATTTGTTCTACTATTAAATAGTTTTCCTTTTTTTTTTTTTTTGGAGATAGGTCTCATATGTAGCTTGGCTGAACCATGGTCATGGAGAGTGATTATCTCTCCCTCAGAAGCCACTGACTCCAAATTCTAATTGATGCACATCTGAGTATCTTTGTAACCCCTTACTTTTCATTTTTTTCTGTATAATTTTGTTATAGTTTTTTTTTAAGATACAATGCAGGATTTAGATAGTTCAACTTGAGAGTTTTATTTAGAGTTTAACCTTTTTTAAAGTTACTATTTTATTGTCTTCATTTCTCTCTATCATGTTATTTTCTAGAATTTTACTCTGTTATTTTTATGTTTATGTTTTTCCCTTTGTGTGGTTTAGAGTTTTTATTAAATCACCCCTTACATTTTTTTCCCACTCAGAGCCCTTTTGCCATCTTCCTTTGAGTGGTTTTTCTAAACCAGTTTGTAGTGTCATTCCTTTGGTGGCCCAAATGTTTTGTGCATCATATGCTAGAAATCAGTCATCTTAATACTGAATAGCATTTGACTATATTAAAAAAATCCCATAGGAAGTGTCATTATTAAGAGGTGTGGCCTTGTTGCAGTAGGTATGGACTTGTTGAAGGAAATGTGTCATTGTTGGTGGCCTTTGAAGTCTCAGAAAGTCAAGTAGTCCCAATGTCATTCTCTCTTCTTGCTCTTGATCCAGCACCATGTCTGCCTGCTTGCCACCAGTCTACAATGTATTATGAACATGTTTTCCTTCCCCAGTGCTGCACCAGCCCCAAATAATACACAGAGACACTGTATTAAATATAAATCTGTTAGCCTGTTACTAGCATTTCTTAACTGCTAGCAGCTCTGTCTTAAATATTAACTCATTTCTACTAATCTAAGTATTACCATGTGGCTTTATCTTACCAGAGAGAGGGCTTGGAATTCTCTCTCGGTCCTACATTTTGAATCTCCTCCTACTTCTCCTTGACTCCCCCTTGTCTCCTAGTTCCACCTATCTTGCTTTCCTATTGGCCAACAGTGCTTTATTCATTAACCAATAAGAGAAACATATTTACAGAATGACATCTCCCATCAATGATGACAATGGACTTCTAAATTGTAAGCCAGCCCTAATTAAATGTTTTCTTTCATAAGAGTTGCTGTGGTCATAGTGTCTCTTTACAGCAATAGACACAGGGTAATGTCTCTAAAAGTTGTATTGAAGCACTAGCTCCTAGTTCCTCAAAATGTGATTGCAGTTGGCTAAATCTACTTAGTTAAGGTAAGCAGTTGGTAGGCCACTAGTCCAATGTAACTGATGTCCTGCCAGGTGAAGACAGGCAACAGGGAGAAATGTACATAGAGACAGACATAATGCAGGGTACAACACATGAACCTATAAAATACTGCAACAAGACCAACATAACTTCTACTAGAAAGGCACTAATTCCAGTAATAATTTCTGTGGTTTATATCCCCTGAGTTTTGTGAAATTTTCTGTACTCCTAAGAAACTAATATACCTAGGAATGCTTTTGCTCTCTTAAGAAAGTCTTACCCACTTATACCTTCCTATATGGGACAGGACAGTCACACTACAGTGTTTGGAAAGCAGCAAGAGTGTCACTTTGAAGTATAAATCTTTTCAAGCCAACCCTTCAGTTTCAAGAGAGTATTCCCAATTATTGGGCCCATAATTCATTAAGGGATACAGGTAAGATTTAACTTGATTAGCATTAAGTTTATGTTACAAAATGTTAAACCTTTTCCTACTTATTTACATATTACTTCATAACATCTACCTTTTAAATTTTATTATTTAGTTTAGCTTTCTCTAAAGAAAAGTCTCATTACATAGCCCAGGCTGGCCCCAGACTCATGATCTTCCTGCCATAGCATTATAGGCCATGCCATGGTGCTTGCTTATACTCAAATTTTTAGTAGCTAATTTCTTTCTTGAGATTAACTTTCTTGGGAACATTTTTATTAAAACAACAATAAATATCTCTCAAAGTATATTTTATGGAGTGTCTGAAAAACACTGTTTGATGAAAGATATCCACATACATTTAAGAAGTGGAAAATGAAGCAACTATGCCCCTCCTCCTCCTTCCTAGGGTTCCCAGTCGTCTTTATGATTCTCATGTTTATTGTACATCTCTAAGGGGTAGGAAGGGAACTGGAATTACTGGGTTCTCCCAAAATAATTTGCATATACACACTTTTTGAGGAATGTTCAGAGACTAAAATTCCCTCAAATATATTTTGAGAAACATAAGGGAAAGGCACAGGATCTTAAGATCTTCCAGAGATGAATCTGGTGACCTACCTTAACCTTGAGATTTTGAGTTATCCAGGTATCTATCAGACAGAGCTGAAAGTTACAGTTCAGGCTTCTGAAGCCTAATACAGTGACTGTGTATGTTTTGCTTAACCGATTAAAAATGAAGCATCGGAACTGCATTTATTTAGTGTGTCAAAACAAAGGAAGGCTGGGTTTAAGCTTCATCACAAAACAGATGCTTCATCTTTTTCACTCTGTTGTCTGAAAAACACCCACCAGGTTGTGAGTATTTTTGCTTGATCAGAGCTGTCTCTGGCTTTATTGGGATGAAAGTGTGACCATTTGATTTTGGCATTGTCTATGGAATGGAGGCAGAATTTGACTTAGAAACAGAGGGAGATCAGGAAGTTTACAGTTGGGAATGGTGAGTGTGGAGGAGTGGGAGGCAGAGGAGAATATCCTAATGAGTGATGTATGAAGAGCTGAGTCAAACCTAAGCTTCGATGCTTTCCAGTTTGGGTTCTGAAATGTGGAAATTAGCATTCTGCAGTTCCCTTAGGTGTTCCTACTGCCTTTTTACAAACTGGGGAAATGGCAAGCAGCCCATTCCATCGTCATTCCCAGGGACTCCTGAATCATGCCAGCAAGAATCATGCTCCAAGAAACTGATGTCATCTCAGGCACTTGGCAATAGTATGCGTCCTATGACTGGGAAAATCTTTGTCAGTTCATTCTATTGGGCAATAGCAAAGGTAATCATAGCAGTCTCAGTGATTTTTGTATACTGAATTCCTACTTAAATGGGGAAATTCAGAAAACACAGTAAGTGTGTGCACCTTTGTTAAAGTCTGGTGTTAGCCCAGGGCCTTACGATCCTCAGTCCATGAGCATGTTTAAGGACTGTAGGGAAAGTTAGACTAGTATCCCTGAAATTGTCTGCAACGTTTGTAACTAAATCCTTTCTGTGGGAAAATGTTTATACTTTCACTACATTTTCAAATGAATTGATGTCCCTAAAATTTTAAACTATCCTACTTCTCTTATGTTATGTATTTCAGGGACTAATATCTGAAATGCTGAGTAACATTATTTAATAATAAAGTCATACAATTTTCAAATGGAGGAAGCCTGCAATTGACTTCGATGTAACTCACATTCATTATATAACACTAAATGAGTGTTTTATAAATAATTGAAAATGCAAAATACACCCTATATATAATAAATAGCATGTATATTAAAACTACATAGACAGCAAAGATTGCATATTTGCCATCCTAACATTAGAAAAGATGTGGCTTCTAGGTAAATTCAGTATAAAATCACCAACTTTGACTTATCTTGAGAGAGTGTGAGGAACTGGGAAGAAGGAGTTAAGGCAATTTCATACTTATCTCAGATTCAGAATTCTATCTCTTTATGCTTCTTAGACAAACAAAGATGTGGCTATGTTTAGAATCATAGAGGAGTTGCCTAACTGTATAATGGATATTCCAGCCTTATTCTTTTTTTCATCCTTTCTATTTTTACAGTGTCCATATGTTTGAAACTCATGTACATTCAACATTGCTATAATGTTTCTCAGTTTTACTGAATATGACTATGTACCAAGTAGTCTGCTTAGGCAAAGAAATAAATGACCCAATATTTCTGAATCTGAAGGGTACTAAAAGTGTTTAAGAAGACAAGAGTTGATTCTGTGCGGTAGACTATTTTAAAAAATATATTCATAATTTGAATTATGTTGATACTTTTTACACACACCTACTATGGTAGGTTGAATGTAATTGACCCCCATAATCTCATAGAGAATAGCACTATCGGGAGATGTGGCCTTGTTGGAGTAGGTGTGGCATTGTTGGAGTAGATGTGGCTTGTTGGAGGAAGTATGTTACTGAGGTCTCTTTTGCTCCAGCTTCATTCAGTGTGACACTCAATTGACTTCCTGTTGCCAGCAAGATTTAGGACTCTTAGCCCCTTCTGCCTGCCTGCTGCCATGCTCCCCAGCATAATGATAATTGACTGAACCTCTGAACTGTAAGCAACTACCAAAATTACAAGAGTTGCTGTAGTCATATTGTCTCTTCATAGCAGTATAAACCCCAAGGCACTTACCAATAGGTTGAGAAGTCAACTATCATATAAAGCAATATCCAGATGGAAATATACTTTTGATGACCCCATCCCCACAGGACAGTCATTCCAAGACAGTGATGCAGTGTGCTGATCATAATGTTTTTCTCATCTGTCTTGTGGATTGTGACTGTAAAAACAAATACATAACCATGTGTGGTGGCTCATTCCTGTAATTCCAGCATTTGGTAGGTTGGGGCAGGAGGACCTTGAGTTTAAAATCAGCTTGGGGTACATAGTGAGACCCTATCTCTGAACAAGCAAATTTAGCCTTTGTCCTTTTTTTTATTATTTAGAGAATACTTTAATAGTTTTTGTAATGAAACTCACATAGATAAGACCTTACATATTTAATACAGTGTGTTACCCCTGTACAAATAGAAAAAAATTAAGTTCAACATTTCTGGACCAATATGGCTGTTAATTTCTGTACAATGCCAACTCAACATGGTAAACTGGGATGCTTTTTTCCAAAGTTGACAGCACAGCTAAAGTTTCCAAAAATTCAAATTATATATTTATATAAAAGACCAAAAATAGCACCAATAATAGCAGTATGTTATTCATCAACAGCAGCAACAGCTTTTCCAGGTTCTGCAGTCATTTGAACAAAATTGTAGAGACATCCAGCACACTCCATTAAAAAAAAAAAAAGAAAAAAACAAAATCCCAGAAAACAGCACAGTTATGTTACTCTTGTGGTACCTGGTACCATTCTTTTTTTAAAAAATATTAGCTTCTCAATTATCATCTGGAAAGAAAACATTCTGAGCAGCATCATTAAAAACAGCTCTAATAAAACACGGTCACTACTATGAATCATAAAGCAGTTATAAGCTATTTTACCTTCACAGAGGTATGATGGTATGATACAGTATTGTCCTACATCTATAATACTAGAGGATACAATGTGAAAGGCATTATTTGAGACTTGATTCTACTTTTCCAGCAGAGGGTCCAAAGGAGGTATGACACAGCTCTGTAAAGAAACATACTCAGATAGGATTTCCTTTCATTAGTGGCGCACTTCTAAGGATTCATTCTCTCCACGAACATCAGCTAAAAATCATTATTAAAAAAGTGAAAAAAGTCCATAAAACAAAACCTTATCACCACTGGATTCATATGAAGATGACCTAGTGGAGATAAGCAAGACCTTACCTTACTAACACATCATCAAACCTGTTATGTTTGAATGGTGAGACCTCCAAGGAAGGAAGGAGTTGCCAAGTAGTGCTTCAAAGCTTCGGACCACAATCAAAACACAGCATCATTTTAAACAGAAGCAGAAGCCAAATGTTGCTCATTTGAATATGCTCAAGAATGCTGATGTCACTATTTAATCATCTGCTCACTCATCCAGGAAGAAGGGGAGATTAGTTACTACTGTACTTTATTGTGTTCAACCAAATCACCATATTACAAAAATAACAAGCTGCTGTAATAAGAAATAAGACTCCTCTACCCAGCACCAATTAGCATCATTTTACTTTCAAGCCTAGAAATGCCATAGACACATCCAAAAAACACAAGGGAGCA
Organism: Cricetiscus sungorus; assembly: GCA_030556225.1. Classification (NCBI taxonomy): domain Eukaryota; kingdom Metazoa; phylum Chordata; class Mammalia; order Rodentia; family Cricetidae; genus Cricetiscus; species Cricetiscus sungorus. The sequence continues at coordinate 348,539 of JANBXA010000642.1, forward strand.
AGACAAAACAAAACAACAAAACAACAAAAACTGCAGCTGATCCATCAATGGGACCAGTCAGTGCCCAACTGAACCACTCTGATATTATTTTGCTCCTATTTCTTGTGTTTCATTTAATTATAAATCTTCTTAGGTCTAAACTGTATGCACTTACAGAAGGTGTGCACATACTTGTATATAAACAGACTGAAGATGCATGTCAACCAAGCAAATGTTACATAGTAGGTGCAAGCCTGTAAAGCCTTATTTTAACTGGTGTAGCAGTTTTATCAGTAATGCGCTATGCTTCAAGTGCTACACAGGATAAAAATGTCATAGACCATTTTTACCCTCTGACTTCTGGCATTGTTTTGATATTATCAAGGAATACTACCATGTGTTGCAGGGCTCGAAGTTTCAGTACTACTTCTGCACATCCAGGGAAGAGAAGACTTTCTTAAAGATTTATCTCCAGTGGGCAGTAATGTAAATTTGATCATGTTTATGTAAGGAAGCCTCTGCAGAACCCCTGAAGGTCTGATTCTAGAGAGGGTACTAGCTGCTGACAGTGAAAGTACTGGGAAGGTAGAACACACAGAGAGGTCACACAGAATGCAGGCCTTCCTCCCTCCCTTACCCTACACTTTCCCCATTTTGTTATCCATATCACACATCAGCACTCAGTAAATATATTTCTTTCCTGAGCCTTTTGTGAAATGTTTGAATCTAAGAAAAGTTATAGGAACCTTTGATTTATAACCAAGCTGGATAGAAGTTGTGGGTAACCTGGAAACCTATCTATAATTGTCATCCAAAATAGGAAAGGGAACTCTTGTAGGATTCATCCCATAACCTGTAGATGTCTGCTCAAATTTTGCCTACTTGTAGAATGTAATTTACATTATAGGTAGTTAATGCCCACAGGAAATTAGAGAGTTACTGTTCTGGGCATCTCTTCCCTCACATCTGGTCTGCATTGAGTTCTATGATGAGAATAAAGAAAACAAGATGTTTTTCCTATTCAGTTATCGGTTGAAGGAAATGTTTAGTACAGTGATAAGATGTTGCTTGCATGATGTCTATCAACCAGCAGTTTTACTCTGGGTTGACCTGAAGATGAAGGAACATTGTTTACTGGTCTAGTAGGCAAACTTCATTGTTAACCAGTAAACAGCTAAATGCCTCTTGTTTTACTGGCTGTGCTGAACTTGCTACATGATGCCATATAGTTTCATGAAACTTACATACCAAATAATTACATACCAACAAATAACGTAATTATTTTGCCTAGGAAATAACACTCTTGGGTTGGTAATACACATAATTAGATTAAAATGTTTGGCAAAATATTTTTATTAGTCTCTTTGCTTCTTTTTGTGTTGTGTGTAGGTGGTATGGTGGAGAGAGGCAGAGACAGAAAAAGAGAGAGAGAGAGAGAGAGAGAGAGAGTTTTGTGTGTGTATGTGTGTGTGTGTGTGTGTGTGTGTGTGTGTGTTTAGTGCATGCATACAACTGGGTATGTGCATATACTTATGTACATGCATATGAAGCTCAGAGCAGGACTTTAGGTATCTTTCCCTGTCATTCTCCATCTTATTGCTTTGAGACAGGGACTCTTTGAATTGCTATGCTAATTGATCAATGAGCTCTTGGGTTCTGTCTGCCTCTGACCCTACAGTTCTAGGGTTAGGTACTCTCAGATATCTCTCCCTTTCTATGTGGGTGCTGAGACCTGGATCTGAACTTAGGTTCTCACACTTGAAGAGAAGCACTCTGACTTATGAAGTCATCTTTCTTCCCAGGTCTTGATTTTTTTATTTTTTAAACATTTATTTATTTTATGCTGCACATAATTATACATTCCTTTTTTTTTAAAAATAAAAACAAACATTTATAAACAATATTTGGGAATTTGGGCATCGTTCTTTCCAAACTGCTTTCTGCTGGTAGGAGGTGCTGTCATGGGGGAATCCTAAGAAGACGCAGAAATCCTGGCTGTAGTGGTCTGCAAGGCTGCATTGTCCCATTGATGTTGCTTCAGGGGGTCTTGCTTGATCAAACTACATTAGTCTGGAAGAGATCCACAGTTTTTCATTTTCTGTGGAAAGAAAATTAGAAATCCTTTTCCCCAGTAACTTGTCCTTAGGCTTAAAATTTGAAGTCAAAGCATTATATATATTTTGAATTAATCCAGCAGCATTTTTTCCTTCTTTTTTTATTAATAATATAATTTAAAAATTTTACATATGGATCCCAGTTTCTATTCCCTCCCTCCCTCTCTCCCTCCCTCCCTCCTCCCTCCCTCCCTCCCTTCCTCCCTCCCTCCCTCCCTCCCTCCCTCCCTCCCTCTAACCCTCTTTCCCCTGTGACATGCACCCTGGCCACCCTCCCCTCCCCTCCCCCCCCACCCCCATTCAACTTGGAGGGCTATGCTATCCAGGTTGGGTCATGTAAATCTGTCAAGTCATTTGAAGTAGGGACTAGGACTTCTCTCCTGTCTCTAGGTTAAGGGGGTATCCCTCCATGGGAAAATGTGTCTGCAAAGTCCTTTTGTGCACCAGGAATACATCCTGGTTTCACTGTCTGAGGTCCCCCAGATTGCTCAGTCCTTCTAGCTGAGACCCATATTCAGGGTGTCTGAGCCAGTCCCTTGCTGGGTTCCTAGCCATCAGTCTGGGGGGGCCCAAGCTCCCCCTTGTTCATTTCAGCTGTCTTTGTGAGTTTCTGCAACCTGGTCTTGTCCCCTCTCTGCGTCTGGATTCTAGTTCGACTCAGTGTTTGGTTATGGGTGTTGGCTTCTGTTTCCAACAGGTACTAGATGAGGACTCCATGATGGTAGATAATTTGGTTGATGATCTCACTATCAGGGAAGGGCTTTTATGGTAGCCTTTCCATGGTTGCTTGAATTATTAGTTGGAGTTGGTCTTGTAGTTCTCTAGACCTTTCTTTAGGTTCAGTTTTCTCTTCAAGCCAATAATGGCTTTCTCTTTTATGTCCCCCCCTCACCCTGACTCAATCTATCTAGTCACACGTGTTTTCCTCTTCTCCCCTTCTCTTTCTCCTAGTTCTCTCTCCATTCCCTGACCCCCCTTTCATATGTGCTCTGGGGGCCTTGTCCCTTCCCCCTTTTGTGAGGGACCATATATGAGTCTCTTAGAATACATCTTCTGTCCCAGTTTGTCTGGTGGTATGTATTATAGGCTGGTGATCCTTTGCTCTAGGTCTAAAATCCATATATGAGTGAGTATATACCTTGTTCATCTTTTTGTGATTGGGTTACCTAATTCAGGATGGTTTCTTCAAGTTCCATCTACATGCCTGCTAATTTCAAGATTCTGTTATTTTTTTCTGCAGAGTAGTATTCCATTGGGTAGATGTGCAATATCTTCTTTATCCATTCTTCAGTTGAGGGGCATCTAGGTTGCTTCCAGGTTCTTGCTATTACAAATAGTGCTTCTATGAACATAGTTGAGCACATGTCTTTGTTGCATGGATGTGGGTCATTTGGGTATATACCTAAGAGTGGAATTGCTGGGTCCTGTGGTAAGCTAATTCCCATTTTCCTGAGGAACCGCCATACTGATCTCCAAAATGGCACTTCCACCAGCAGTGAAGGAGTGTTCCTCTTTCTCCACATCCTCTCAAGTCAGGTGTTGATTTTTAAACAGAATGCTTGGTGTGAATTTCAATCACAGTAAAGAAAATGAAGACACTGTAGAATACTTTATATAACTTTTGTTTCAAAATTTGTAAATATTTAAAAAAATCATACCCTTATAACAAACAGAATATTTATTTCTGGTTTTGTCATGGCACTCTCTGGGTAGTGGGGCCATAAAAATAAACAAAACACATTTTTCTGCTTTAAAATTATCTAACACCTTGACCTGGGATTGGGCATATTTTCTGTCAGGGCTTTCCTCTTCGTGGGTGAGGTGAGCATTCTGGGATCTCCTAGGCAGAACCTAGGTTCATAATAATCACTACTTAGCATCTGATATAAAAGGTGCACTTATTAAATATTGGTTTCTGTGGTTGTGGTCTTCTCAACTTGGCATTTTTGGGTTTGGCTGGGGAGAGACAGGTTTGTTACTTCTCAAAACCCATTATTTTGGAACTGGGAAGGAGTTGATGTTTTCTTAGGGCCCTGTAAAGTTCAAATATCTCCTTTGCATGAGGCCAGGTGGGAAATCACATTGTTTTGCCAGGATGACAAAGGTCTCTGCTGTTTTTAGTTTCTATGATGATGAGAGAGAGCTCTGATGCCTTGGTGAGAACAAACTGGATCAGCAAGACTCTTAAGTGATGCTCTCATTAGAGCTTTGTGTGACTGGCTCCCCTGATGGTTATTTCCACTACTGAACATACAAACCACCACATAGCAATTACAGAAGTAAAACATCTATTTATGTGTGCCGTGCCATACTCTGAACAGTAACTGAGAGGAACCTAACCATTTATCAAAGAATATGAAAAATTAAAACACACACACACACACACACACACACACACACACACACACACACACACAAACGGCAGAGTAAGGCAAGAATTATGGGGTACCAAGGAAATACCAAACCTTTGAATTCCAGGTAAGATGAAGTAGGAGAATTCCAAGTCAGTGGCACAGGCAAGATCTTCAACAGCTCCTACAAGAAGACTTGCCCCAAATGAAGGAAAGTCTGCAAATACAAGCAGCGCACAAAACACCAAATAGACAAGATCAGGAAAGAAATCCCCGTGGTGCATTATAGTTAAAATACTGAGTGTCAGAAACAAGTGAGGATACCGAAGGCTGTGAAAGAAAAAACATATGTCATAATGAGAAGGAAGCCCATCAGAATATCATTGAGTTTACTGTCACTCCTTGTTCTTGCTGTCTCCTGGCATGCAGACAGCCCTTGCTGATGGATATCTTCATTTCCAAACTTTGGCTAATAGGGACTGCCTGACATTCATTGGCTATGTGTAAGATGTTGTGCATTTTCTGAAACATTTAGACAGGTTACTTTGTGCTCATAATCGAAGAAAAGAAGGATGGTGATGCCTTTTCTCCCTTGTCCAGATGGGTTTTCAAGTTTACATAGCTAATGATAACTTGTTTGGAAATGAACTCTGAATAGCTTGTTTTCTTATGTCACCTCATTTTCCAAGCCATTGACCTACAAAAAGGAATAATTAATACAAATATAATTCTATTTGATCTCCTAAAGCAAAGTTTTAGTAGGGGCTTGTGTGGCTTTGTTCCTAGTTCACCATCTTGTCCTGACCCTGAGCAGCATTTATATCAGGCAATTGAGGAAAAGCTTCCTGAGAACTAGTGTCTAGGTCTTTACTTTTTTATTTCTGCATAAGTCCTACTTACATTTATTGTGGTTGTTTGTTTTAAAGCTATGATTTAAATCTCATTATTAGATATGCCAAAATCAAATTCAGTCATGGTGACCTTGATCCTATATCTAAAATTTCCAGAGGACTATATCCTTCATTATAGGGGAGACATGAACAAAATTGGCAGTACATTATGGTGTTTTGTTTTCAAAACTGACTTACAAGTGGGGTCTGTTGCATAGTGGATAGTGCATTGGACTTCTAGCATGAAAGCTAGAAGCTTCTAGCAAAGAAAGAAGCTTTTCATTTCCATGCTCTTTAAAATGTGCATTTAGGTTGATTTGGGTTTCTTCTAGTGGAACAGTGTAGCTAGGGATTTGGATCATTCAGAATATGAAAATCTTCCTCTCTGGCTTCCCACTGAAACATCCATTTCAAAATCACTTGTCATTTCTCTAAATATTCAGTTGGAAATTCTGTACCTTATGATGCCTTGACCATTTCCCTTTAACACTCAGGCTAATAATAGTGAAGGCAAGAAATAGATTTCTTGGTTTCTAATGTCAGGGGGAGGGAGGGGAGAGAGAGAGAGAGAGAGAGAGAGAGAGAGAGAGAGAGAGAGAGAGAGAGAGAGAGAGAGAGGATTAAATATACCATTTCTGGTTAAAGGCAAAGGAAGTGAACACATGGTGATTGAATAGATCAACAAATTTAATATATTAGGGTGGTGTGTATGGTGAGTCCTCCATGGGGGATGTGTCCACAAGGTCCTTTTGTGCACCAGAAATAGATACTGTTTCTACTGTCTGAGGTACCCCAGATTGCTCAGTCCTTCTAGCTGAGACCCATATTCAGGGGGTCGGAGCCAGTCCCTTGCTGGATTCCTAGCCATCAGTCTGGGGGGCCCAAGCTCTTCCTTGTTCATTTCAGCTGTCTTGTGAGTTTCTGCAATCTGGTCTTGTCCCCTCTCTCTGCATCTGGATTCTAGTTCGACTCAGTGTTTGGTTATGGGTGTTGGCTTCTGTTTCCAACAGGTACTAGATGAGGACTCCATGATGGTGGATAATTTAGTTGATGATCTCACTGTCAGGGAAGGGCATTTATGGAAGCCTTTCCATGGTTGCTCAAATTATTAGTTGGAGTTGGTCTTGTAGTTCTCTAGACCTTTCTTTAGGTTCAGTTTTCTCTTTAAACCAATAATGGCTCCCTCTTTTATGTCACCCCCCCTCTCACCCTGACTCAATCTATCTAGTCACAAGTGTTTTCCTCTCCTCCTCTTCTCTTTCTCTTAGTTCTCTCTCCATTTACTTCCCCCCTTTCACATGTGCTCTGGGGGTGTTGTCCCTTCCCTCTTTAGTGAGAGACCATATATGAATCTCTTAGAATACATCTTCTGTCCCAGTTTGTCTGGTGGTGTGTATCATAGGCTGGTGATCCTTTGCTCTAGGTCTAAAATCCATATATGAGTGAGTATATACCCTGTTCCTCTTTTTGTGACTGGGGTACCTCATTCAGGATGGTTTCTTCAAGTTCCATCCACTTGCCTGCTAATTTCAAGATTCTGTTATTTTTTTCTGCAGAGTAGTATTCCATTGTGTAGATGTGCAACATCTTCTTTATCTGTTCTTCAGTAGAGGGGCATCTAGGTTGCTTCCAGGTTCTTGCTATTACAAATAATGCTGCTATGAACATAGTTGAGCACATGTCTTTGTTGCATGGATGTGGGTCATTTGGGTATATACCTAAGAGTGGAATTGCTGGGTCCTGTGGTAAGCTAATTCCCATTTTCCTGAGGAACCGCCATACTGATCTCCAAAATGGCTGTACGAGTTTGCACTTCCACCAGCAGTGAAGGAGTGTTCCCCTTTCTCCACATCCTCTCCAGCATAAGTGGTCATTGGTGTTTCTAATTTTAGCCATTCTGGCAGGAGTAAGATGGTATCTCAATTTGTTTTCATTTGCATTTCCCTGATAGCTAAGGATGTTGAACATTTTCTTAAGTGTCTTTCAGCCTGATTTCCTCTATTGAGAATTATTTCTTCAATTCTGTACCTCATTTTTTAATAGGGCTATTTGGTGTTTTGTTGACTACTTTCTTGAGTTCTTTGTATATTTTGGAGATCAGCCCTTTGTCAGATGTAGGATTGGTAAAAATGTTTTCCAAGTCTGTGGACTGCTGTTTGGTCTTGTCCACTCTGTCCTTTGCTTTACAGAAGTTTCTAAGTTTGCGGATGTCCCACTTACTAATTGTTGATCTCAGTGTCTGTGCTACTGGAGTTATGTTCAGGAAGCGGTCTCCTACACCAATTTGTTCAAGGGTACCTCCTACTTTCTCTTCTAAGAGGTTCAGTGTGGCTGGATTTAGGTCTTTGATCCATTTGGACTTGAGTTTTGTGCATGGCGACAGACATGGGTCTATCTGCAGTCTTCTACACACCATCATTCAATTGTGCCAGCACCATTTGTTGAAGATGCTTTCTTCCCTCCATTGTATATTTTTTTTAGCTGTTTTGTTGAAAATCAGGTGTTCATAGGTGTGTGGATTAATATTGGGGTTTGGATTCAATTTCATTGGTCTACCTGTCTATTTTTGTGCTAATACCAGGCTGTTTTCAGAACTATAGCTCTGTAGTAGAGCTTAAAGTCAGGGATGGTGATGCCTCCTAAAGTTCTTTTATTGTACAGGCTTGTTTTGGCTATCCTAGTTCTTTTGTTTTTCCATATAAAGTTGACTATTATCCTTTCAAGGTCAGTGAAGAATTGTGCTGGGATTTTAATGGGGATTGCATTGAATCTGGAGATTGCTTTTTGGCAAGATTGCCATTTTTACTATATTTATCCTTCTAATCCAAGAGCATGGGAGATCTTTCCACTTTCTGATATCTTTTTTAATTTCTTTCTTTAAAAACACAAAGTTCTTATTGTATAGGTCTTTCACATGTTTGGTAAGCGTTACCCGGAGATATTTTATGTTGTTTGTGGCATTTGTAAAGGATGATCTTTCTCTGATTTCTTTCTCAGCCTCTTTGTCGTCTGAATAAAGTAGGGCTACTTATCTGTTGAGTTTATCTTTTATCTTGCTAGTTTGCTGAAGGTGTTTATCAGCTGTAGGAGTTTCCTGGTAGAGTTTATTGGGTCGCTTATGTAAACTGTCATATCATCTGCAAATAGAGACAGTTTGACTTCTTCCTTTCCAATTTGGATCCCCTTGCTCTCCTTTTGTTTTCTTATAGCTTTAGCTAGAACTTCAAGTACAATATTGAAGAGATATTGAGATAGAGGACAGCCTTGTCTTGTTCCTGATTTTAGAGGAATTGCCTTAAGCTTTTCTCCATTCAGTTTGATGTTGGCTGTTGGTTTACTGTGTATTGCTTTTATTATGTTTAGGTATGTTCCTGTTATCCCTGATATCTCCAAGACCTTTATCATGAAAGGGTGTTGAATTTTGTCGAAGGCTTTTTCAGCATCTAGGCAGATGATCATATGGTTTTTCTTTTTCAGTTTGTTTATATGGTGGGTCACGTTGATAGATTTTCCTATGTTAAACCATCCTTGCAACCCAGGGATGAAGCCTACTTGGTCATGGTGGATGATTTCTCTGATGTATTCTTGGATTCAGTTTGCCAGTATTTTATTGAGTATTTTTGCATCGATGTTTATCAGGGATATTGGTCTGTAGTTTTCTTTCTTAGTTGTATCATTGTGAGGCTTGGGTACCAAGGTGATTGTGGCCTCGTAGAAAGAGTTTGGTAATGTGCCTTCTGTCTCTATTGTGTGGAACAATTTGAGGAGTATTGGAATTAGCTCTTCCTTGAATTTCTGGTAGAATTCTGCAGTGAAGCCATTTGGCCCTGGGCTTTTTTTGGTTGGAAGGCTTTCGATGACTGTTTCGATTTCATTGGGGGTTATGGGTCTATTTAAGTTGTTTGTCTGTTCTTGATTTAATTTTGATAAGCGATAGTTGTCCAGAAATTTGTCCATTTCCCTTGAATTTTCAAATTTTGTAAAGTACAGATTTTCAAAGTATGACCTGAACGTTGACTGGATTTCCTCTGTGTCCATTGTTATGTCCCCCTTTTCATTTCTCATTTTGTTAATTTGCATGATCTCTCTCTGCTTTTTCATTAGTTTGGATAAAGGTTTCTCTATCTTGTTGATTTTCTCGAAATCAATCAATGCAACTCTTTGTTGCATTGATTTTTTGTATTGTTTTCCTGGTTTCTATTTTATTGATTTCTGTCCTCAAATTGATTATTTCTTTGCATCTACTCCTCCGGGGTGAGTTTGCTTCTTTTAGTTCTAAGGCTTTCAGTTGCACTGTTAATTCTCTAATGTGACTATCCTCTGTTTTCTTCATTTGGGCACTCAGTGCAATGAACTTCCCTAGTAACACTGATTTCAAGGTGTCGCATAAGTTCAGATACGTCGTGTCCTCATTCTCATTGAATTTTAGGAAGTCCTTAATTTATTTATTTCTTTGACCAAAGTGTTCAGTTTCCATGAGTTTGTAGGGTTTCTGCGATTTTTGTTGTTGTTGAATTCCAATTTTAAAGTACGTCGGTCTGATAAGACACAGGGACTATTCCAATTCTTTTGTATTTGTTGAGGTTTGTTATTCCACCTAGTATGTGGTTGATTTCAGAGAAGGTTCCATGCAGAGCAGAGAAGAAGGTATATTCTTTTGGGTTTGGAAGGAATGTTCTATAGATGTCTGTTAATCCCAGTTGAGACATAACTTCTGTTAGTTCTTTTTCTTTGTTGAGTTTCTCTGTCTAGAGGTGATAGTGGTGTGTTGAAGTCTCCCACTATAAGTGTGTGAGATTTTATGTGAGCTTTGAGTTTTAGTAGCGTTTCTTTTACGAATGTGGGTGCCTTTGTATTAGGGGCATAGATGTTCAGAATGGAGAATTTCTCCTGTGATGAATATGAAATGACCATCTTTATCTCTTTTGATTAATTTTGGTTTGAAGTCTAACTTGTTAGATATTAGGATAGCCACACCTGCTTGCTTCTTGGGTCCATTTGATTGGAAGATCTTTTCCCAGCCCTTCACTGTGAGGTAATGTTTATCTTTGTAGCTTAGGTGTGTTTCTTGTATGCAGTAGAATTCTGTCTTCTTAGCTATTCTGTTAGCCTGTGCCTTTTTATAGGCGAGTTTAGACCATTAATGTTGAGGGAGAGTAAGGACCATTGATTGTTAATGTTTGTTTGGTTTAGATTTGCTCTTGGCAGCGATATTGTGATTTTTTTTGTCCTTCTTTACCCTTGGTTTCTGCTGAAGTGGGATTATCTGTTGCCTAAGTCTTTGTGAGCGTAGTAAATTTCCTTGGGTTGGAGTTTTTTTTCCAATGTTTTTTGTAGGGCTGGATTTGTAGATACATATTGTGAAAATCTGGCTTTGTCATTAAATATCTTGTTTTCTCCATCTATAGTGATTGAGAGTTTTTCTGGGTATAGTATCCTGGGCTGGCATCTGTGGACTCTTAGTACTTGTTGAATATCTATCAAGGACCTTCTGGCCTTGAGGGTTTCCATGGAGAAGTCAGGAGTAATTTTGATAGGTCTGCTTTTATATGTTACCTGTCTTTTTTCCTTCCCTGCTCTTAATATTCTTTCTATATTCTGTATGTTAGGTGTTTTGATTACTATAATTCGAGGGTCTTTTTTTCTTTGATCCAGTTTATTTGGTGTTCGGTATGCTTCTTGTACTTTCATGGGCATGTCCTTCTTCAGATTGGGAAAGTTTTTCTTCATGATTTTTTTTAATATGTTTTCAGTCCCTTTGATCTGGGCTTCCTCATCTTCCTTTATGCCTATTATTCTTAGGTTTGGCCTTTTCACAGTGTCCCACATATCCTGGATGTTTTGTGTTAAGGATTTGTTGGATCACGATTTTCTTTGGTTGATAAATCTATTTCCTCTAGTTTATCTTCAGCACCTGACATTCTTTCTTCCATCCTTTGAATTCTGTTGGTTATGCTTGTGTCTGTAGTTCCTGATCGTTTGCCAAGTTTTTCTATTTCCAACCTTCCTTTGGTTTGTGTTTTCTTTATTGTCTCCATTTCAGTTTTTAAGTCTTGAACCTGTTTTTTTTTTTTTTTTTTTTTTTTGCTGTCTATACTGTCTTTAAGAATTTTATTCATTTCTTCCAATTTTTTGTTTGTTTTATCTTCTACTTCTTTAAGGGATTTTCTCACATCTTCTTTGAGGGCATTTATCATTTTTATAACGATATTTTTAGGTCGTTTTCTTCTGACTCATTTGCTTTGTTGTGTTCTGGTCTAGTTGGTGTAGCTTCCCTAGATTCTGGTGGTGTTTTGCTTGTCTTTCTGTTGTTAGGTGTTTTCTTGTATTGCCGTCTTCCCATAGCTTCTTCCAGTAGGTGTTGGTGGGGTTTCTCCCTCTATTGATTTGGGTAGGTAAGAGATTCGATGTCTGTAGTTCTAGGTGGTCCAAGCTCTCTAGGACGTCTCTCAGTAGGCAGGGGCCTGATGATGGGGGTCAAAATTCAGGCTCCAGCAGAGGAGAGCTGAGGCCTCTTTGGCAGAGTCTAGCCTGCAGGATGTTTCCTCAGGGATAGTCGGGTCTAGTTCTAGTCAAGGCCTCTAGCCAAGGTCTGGTGTTGGGGGACAAAGGCTGGGCTGGATGTTTCTGCTCCAATAGGCGGGTCTAGATGGCACTCTCCAACTGAGTAGTGCTTCTTTAGTAGAGGTCCTGTGATGGGGGTCAAAGATCCAGCCCGCAGGAACTCAAAGTGGACCTGCAGAGATAGGCGGATCTCTGGGAGGTGCCCAGAACTCCAGTAGAAGACCATTGGTGGGGGTCAGAGAACAGGCAGGTGGATATTAAGGGTGGTCTCACATGGATAGGCTGGTCTATTGTGCTCAGATAGGCTCCAGGAATTTCCCAGAAGGCTCCACCCTCTGACTCAGTGCTCAAGCAGTATGGTGGGACAATGGGTAGGGTAGGGAAGAGCCTAGGTAGAGGGCAGCCTTTGGTGGGAATGGGTGGGCATATACCGGAGCTCCAAGAGGACTCTAGGTGGGGACAGGACACAGGGTCAGGGAGATCCAGGACCCACCCAGGGATTTCCAGGGGAAGATGTAGGGGAGAATCTGCTGCCCTGGTGGGATTAGACCCAAACTCACCTGTAGCCTAGGCCTGGTGACAGGGACAAAGGCTGGGCTGAAACTCAGGATGTTTCTGCACTGATAGTGGGGGTCTAGCTGGCACTCTCCAGCTGAGTAGGGCCTCTTTAGCAGAGGTCCTGAGATGGGGGTCAATGATCCAGCCCCCCCGCAGGAACTCAGGGTGGACCTGCATAGATAGGTGGATCTCTGGAAGGTGCCCAGGACTCCAGTAGAAGACCGGTGGTGTGGGTCAGAGACCAGGCAGGTGGAAATTACGGGTGGTCCCATGTGGATAGGCTGGTCTATTGTGCTCAGATAGGCTCCAGGAATTTCCCTGAAGGTGGCTGGATTGTTGGCTCCATTCTTTGGCTTATTTATTTATTTATTTATTTATTTATTTATTTATTTATTTATATTTTACATATCGGTCCCAGTTCCTGCTCCTTCCCTCCCTCCCCCTCCCTCCCTCCCTCCCTCCCCTACCTCATTCTTTTCTTCTCTCCTGCCCTCTCATGCCCCCATCACCCTCCTCTCCCATCTTCCCCCCCCACTCCACATGTAGAGTGATGTCCCCCAGGAGGGATTATCTACTTCTGTCAAGTCATTTGGAGTAGGGACTAGGACTTCTTTCTTGTCTCTAGATTAAGGGAGTATCCCTCCATGGGGGATATGCCCCCAAAGTCCTTTTGTGCACTAGGAATATATCCTGGCTCCACAGTCTGAGGTCTCTTAGACTGCTCAGAGTCTAATTTATTTTAATTGTACATTTTTTTGCATATATGCTTTAGAAGTTGGATTGTCTCTTAAATGTGCTTATCTGGAGCTTTTATTACTATTACAGTGGTAATAGTCCCGGTAACATTTGTTTGTTTTCTACATTTTTTTACAGTTTAATATCTTTACTCTGCATCACTCCTAACCTGATTCCAGATGAGACATTTATGGATAATATGTAAGGCAGAACTGCTGTTTGGATAGTTTATTTTCCCCTAGACTAAAAAGAAGGGAGGGGGGAGATATATTGATTTTTGGCCCCTTGTTTTTCATCAGAGTATAATTCTTTCTTGTGTACATTTTGTTCTGAGAGAATAGCACTTACTTCCATTTTTCTTATTTACTTATTTTTTGAAGTTTAATTAAAAATTATTCATCCACTTCACACATCACCTTTGAACAAAATAAAGACTTAACTTTTCCTTTGTATCACCTGGTTTCCTCCTCCAGCCCAGAAGCCAGAGCTGTCCCTAAAGTGGAAAATTTTATAATTTCACTCACTTGAAGAGTCTGAAACAATAGACATGTGATATTTATATACAGGGTGTTTATATACAGAACAAGGGGATTCATGTAATAAAAAGTTCTTTTCTCACTATAAATTACTTAATGGCTCCAAAGAATAAAAAAAAAAAAGGACTATCTCATGAGCAATACTTAACTCAGTTTCTGTTTTAGGACTTTTCACATTCTAGGAATTGAAATCAAATAAAGCTCTATCTGTGAATTATCTTAAGATTAGAGGTTTTCTGTCTTAGGTGGAGTTATCCTGCCTTATCTCTACTTAAACATAACTAATATACACTTACAAAATTATGCCACATGTTAAAATGTAAAGATAAGGAATACTACTTGTTATTTTTCAAATATTTTTTGACAATTATGTCATATTCTAGAGCTGAAGGCAGTAAATACAAATTTTAATACTTTTTTTTTTCTGGAAGATATTGGCTGTCTCTTGCAAGAAGTCAGTTTGGTTCCTGTGTCTTTTAAAAGTCTTGCTTTGCTTACCAGACCTTGAGATTCCTACCCGTAGTCTACCTGTCTTCATTTGTCCCCAGCTTTGGCAGTATTCAAGATGACAAGCAATTACCACGTGTGCTTGTGATACAGGGTGGAATGTAACATTAAATTTAGAGACTTACCTATCCACACCATGAACAGCATAGTTAATCAACACAATAAATGTTCTGTTAGGGGGCGATAAGTTTTTGTGACTTCAGATTTTAAAAATATCTTAACAGGGTTCTTTTTAATATAATATATTGTTTTTTTCACTAACATGCTTGAGGAATGATGAGTTTATGATTTTAAATCCCCTTAATGGAGTCATAGTTTTTTTATTTATCTCCCCAATCTCCTCTACAAAGAAACCTGAATCTAGCACATAATTTCCTCACTTAACAGATCTATATTTATGTTCTCTGTTTAATGTGAACACAATGTTGAGTTATGCTAGCATAGTGTAACTATACTAGATCCTTAACTGATTTCTCACCACTTTCTTAAATCTAATCCAGTCTGTTTCAATTCATGGCTTTTCTTTCAAATTCAGAATTACTTTCTTAGAGTCCAGTTAACAAAACCCATTTGTGGTGCTCTCTTTCCATTTTTTTTTTGTGTGCTACCTGCTCTCTGATATGGTGATACTGGTGTGAGTACATGTGACTGAATGTCACTTAGTATATATTTGTAGCTCTGTCACTCTCTGCATTTGTAGCTTCATGGTACTTTGTGTGGTTGTGTGCTTGGGACTGTATAGATATGTCTATGTGGATCAAAGCCCACTTCCGTTGGTTAAAATCTATTGGTGGCATGAGGGGTTTGGTTTTATCTGGTCCCACCAGCTTGTTACTTTTGTGTGGTATCTGTCATTATATATCTATATTGTATATAAATATTTCTTATTTAGATTTATTAAAGTCATAAATTTAATTCTGCAGTCCAGTTAGACTTGGAGGGAATGAGGAAATATGGAACCTAAAGAACTTCAGTGAGAGAAGTTACTGGGCTTTGAGAACAGATGGGATGGGGGTAAGATCTTGTGGGTAAGATTACCTCAAGTCAAAAGTATTAGAGTTGTCCACAGAAGGCAATGGTGATCATCTTGTTGTCAATGGCTTTGCTTCCATGATTCTCCTGCTGTCTTTCACCTTCACAATGTTTGCATCTAATCACTCAGATCTAATCACACAGTGCAGATGAAAAACCTGGGAACCATTTGTGTTTGGCCCAGCATTTGCCATGGACATAATGCCATGATCTGGAAGCTTTAGGATGAAGTTCTCATGCTTAAACTTTCCCCCATAGATGGACCTTCTATCATTGCCATTATGAGGTGTGTAGTCACCATCATGGCACATGAGTCCTGGAATAGTTCTGTGAAAGGGAAACTTATATCCAAACCCCTTTTCTCCAGTGCTCAGAGCACGAAAGTTTTCTGTCTTTGGAATTTTGTCTGCAAACAGCTTGAAGGGCTCACCATCATCCTGATGGTGAAGAATATGGTAGGACTGACCATGGCTGCAACAAGCAGTGGCAAGGAACAGTGGTATCTATGAAGAGAGAGGGGTTTCGTTGTTTATATTTTTGCTGTTGTATGCTGCCTGAGTTATTATTCACTAATCTCTATTGAATGATGGTATTCAAGGTAGGTCTGAAGCATAGTTCCTGGGTGGCCAGGACATGGTTTCTTAATGTATATGATTATCCAGATGTAGCAACTCCTGCCTCCCTAGACTTTTGAGGCTGGAACCTACCCCACAACCCTGGTATTGTCTAAATGGCAGGTGATGGTAGCACTTGTTTCCTGTGCCTTCATAATACTTTGCAGAAAGACAGAAAAGCACTCCATCCTGTCACATTTCTCATCCTTATGATACATTCCAGCATGTCTCTGTGTCCCTAAGACTTATCATTAACATGCTTAAAATATTTGTATATGGAAGTATCTTCTAATTTAGTGTTACTTAAATCTTTTATACACATTATATGGTCAATTTGAACTTTTATTTTATTATTAATAATATGTTTCATAGTAGTTATTACTAAATTTCTAGTTATTCTAATTATTCCCTTATTAGATGGTGCATGGTCTAATTTACTCCACTAAGCAGAAGTATACAGCAACCCATTTTTTTCTCATCCTTCAAAGATGAATCAAAATCTCAAAGCTTTGCTGTTGATTCTTTGTAACACTCACATATTTAAACTTCAGGATATACTGTTCTTTTTTGTACAGTTTGGGTTTCTTTACGTTCTAATATCAAAGTTGAGTGTTTTCAAGGACATTGAACATTTGTCTTGTTGGTAAAAATTTGGATGCTGCTGCTGCTATCTTTCAATACAACTGCTTGGATAAATGAAGTTTTATTTAAAACACAGAGATAGGAATATTCCTGCCATCTTTTGCCTTCTCTCAGTGGTGGTTACTCTTCACTTTACTGCTGTCCCAACTGCACAGTTTTAGCTCATTGATGGTAATCTTGATGTGGTGGAGAAATGCCCAGAAGACACTCTGTCTGTGAGAATGTTTTCAGAGAGGTTTAACAAGGGAAGACTCATCCTGAATGTGGCAGCAGCATGCCCTGGGCTGGGATGCTGAACTCAGGGCTCCCACTTTCTGACTGTGCACTCTGTGGCCAGGTAACTCATGTTCCTGCAGCCACATCCAGAGCTGCATTCCATGCCATGCCTTTCCTGTCATTACAGAATGTACCCTCATATTGGGGCCAAAATAAAATCCTTCCTTAAGTGGCTTTTGGCAAATATTTTATAACAGCAGTGAGGATATTAACTAATAAATTCTTCGAAAGAAGTTCGGAAATACAATTTTAATTTCTGGGTGACCAGGTTACTGAAGTGCACCTGCAGTGAAACAAAATCCAAAATGCTACAATGGTTTTGATAAGGGTTAACAAAGAAAATTCATGGTCAGAGTAGAAGAGTTTAAAGGAGTGTGGATTACAAAGCTCAATGGACATAGGGGTCAGTTTTCTAAGCCACTAGGATGGGTTCTCTGGGTTAGGCTGGGATTTGAGTTAGTATATACTGATGCATTTCTTTGATTGGTAAATTTTTGAAGCAAGATCCCTGCAATGAATAGATTAGATTTAAAAGTCCAATTTTTTTTCCTTAGAGGGAAATTTATTTGGTGGAGGCAAACGTCATCCAAAAGAGATCAGATGGTCAAAGTGCTATGATAAGGGAGCCTAGGAAGTCTCTGAGGAAATCTCACACTAGAAAAGGCACAGGCTTGGGATACAGAAATGTCCTCAGCCATTCAGTACCATCCAGACAAGCTCTTTGTAGTTGATACAACTATTGCTGTCCTCATGCTCCACCAGCAGCATCTCTACATGTTTTTCGGTCATCTTCTCACCCGTGTGACAAGGACATGACGGATTTCAGCGCCCAAGACAGTACCATTCTCTTCCGTGTCAAGCACACAAAGGCCTTCAACAGAATCCTTATCAGCTTCCTGGTCCTTGTTCTTAGCTGCAGTCTGCAGCATGGACAGGAAGCGCTCAAAGTCCAGCACCTTCACATTAATCTCATCACTCTTGGAGTCCCCAGGACCTTGGACACCCCAGCATTGGTGGGATTCTGGCCCAGGACCCTCATCATGTCCCCACATTGGCTGTACAGGATTTTGACATCATCTGTTTGGTCAGACAGTGGGAAATCTTCCTTGAATTTTGCTTTCTTGTCCTTGGTGGAGTCTCAAATCTTGGTGGCTCAGCTTTGTGGAATCTTTTCTGGCAGTAATGGCCTGAAGTTCATGCTTAAGCAGTGAGAATATCAAGGAAGAGAAATCACTGGATGGGGCTGGAGGGATGGCTCAGGTGGTAAAGGCTCCATGTTTCCAATGAAGTGTATTCCATAGTATGTAAGATTGAAGAATTTATTCATAATCACCATGAACTAGCTGTGTGTAACTGATTACCTGAGGTATTTGCTAAAATCAAGATTCCTATTTTATGTTACTGGTCCAAATTGAAAAATCTGTGCATTTCATCAGACCCTCCCAATGAGGCTAATATGCAGAGACAACTGGAGTTGTAAGTAGATGAGGCCTGGTCTGTTTTATTGCTGCTTTAGTAAAAAACAAAAACAAAACAAAATACACAAGACAACAACAACAATGAACTATCCTTGTGCAGTTAGAGAGATTGGAATATGGCACCTCACACTGAATCCTAATGGTAGGTATTTGATTTAATCCAAGTAAATAAGAGTTTCAGAATCTTAAAGTCCCCACTGTTTGCTAGCCATCTCATATTAGTCCTCAATAGTTTTTTTTATTTCTCTATACAAAATAACCTTTTGAAAAGCTTTAATGGAATCCATTTACTAAGGAAAATATGAATATGACAGCCCAGATATGCAGAGAAGAAAGCAAATGATAATCTTGTATCAGTGTTGTTTGTACTCCAAAATGAGTTAGAGTATTACTTTTTAAGTGACAAAGTTAATACATTTAAAATGAGGTTACTTTGCTAAAACAATTCTTAAACCATATTTTCAGCACAACATCTGTTATGTTAATAATGCATTAATGTGGTTGCTTGGAAAGTGAAGTTATAGGGATTTCGTAGAGGCCAGGAGACATCTGTGAGCAAACATCTAGATAGATTAAGTCCACCTGAGGGTACCTGCTTTCTCAATCTCTTCTCCAGCTGTAGGAGGTGTTCTTTCTCATGTGCTATTGACCAATATCCCCAAGCATGTAGATATGTGGTTTCTGGAGGAAATATCAAATTTAATTACGTATGCCAGTTTGGATCTAGCATAGCATACCTAATGCAAATCTAGTATCTGAGATCTTTAAATTTTTATTTTATATACTACTTTGGACCTTTGGAAAGACATTCCTTAAGCATGGGAGACTTTAGCTAAATAGATAACCTCCTCAAGGATATCTTGCAAATGTATCTCAATTCTGCAGATCTGCTGCTGTTTCCAGTTGTTCACTTCTCTGTCTTGGAATGTATTTTGTTTAACAATCTTACAACAGTAGCAAAGAAAACCAAGTCTGCTTCAGGCAGTTTGGAATTATCACAGGGCTGAAACAAAAGGACCCTTTGTGGCACTGTTGTGACATGCTCAAGGTTTTACTATTTGATTTAGTAATAGATTCTAGCACATTTAAATATTTTAGAAGTTTAAATCAAGTTTCCACATTATGTTTTGATATAGTATTTTTAAGTAATTGTTTTTGAAGTTGCATAATTCATTCCAAGTATTTTGATCATATTTAAGTCCTATTTCCTGTCAGCTTCTCTCAGATCAACCCCTACCTTCCCATGAATGCCCTTCCAACCTTTCTGTCTCTTCCCCTTCATAACTCACTGTTTTTGTCTGTGTGCTCAAATGTTATGTTTTAAAAACTGATTTTATATTAATGATGTTCTGGATATAATTTTTAAAAAATAGAGATATGAGACTTCATATCTCAATTGTTTCTTCCTAAAAAAAGATTCAAGAATTTAACCCCAACAATATTGATCTCTTCATATAACTTGATTGCATTTTGAAGGAAATATATTCATTTAAAGTTACAATACCTGACAAATTTTGGTTAGAACTTTTATCTTTGATTAAAAAATATGTGTTTTTATTTTTCCTTTCAAAACAGCTTTGGATATCAGGCAGATGAAGAGGTAAAATACAAAGACCTCAAGGCTAAGATGGTCATCAGGTAGAAAGGGTAAGTAATATTAGTAGACACTAGGGGGCAGAAGTGTACTTGGTTAATGAGAGTTTTTTTTTTTATTTTTATTTATTTATTTTTTGTCCTCAGATACTGCCAGAGTTAGGACTAGCTAGCTGTGATTAACAAACATGGTAGCTTAAATAAATTAGGATTTCTCCAATATAAGATATAGACAGGTTATTGCAATGAGTTGAATTGTGTCTCCCTGAAGGTATGTCCTTTTCCCTCCCCTTCCTACCTGAGATTGTAGTGTTGTATGGAAACAATACAGGTTTTAAATTGAAATTAGAGCAAACTTAGGTAGGGAATTGAGGTAAAACAGAACAGGGATGGAGGATATGATTCCAGAGGTTAACAGGGGCAACAGTGGAGGATTGGGATTCTTCCCAGGCTCTGGCTACTTCTAGGATATACGGCCTGTGCAGAAAAAAGACATCATGTGTAACTGGCCCATAAACCTTCACAGGGACCCTTTCCCTATCTCTTTTGCAGCACGATAAGGATCCCACTGCGGTGCAATTCCAAGCTCATCTGTTTTTCTTTTAATATGAACTATCTCCTTTCCTGTAACTATGTGTCTCTACAGTTCACTGTCAAGAGATGCCAGAACCTGGACAACTACACCAGGGGCCTCTGAACTCATGTGGGTAACAGCATTCTCTAATTCAATAATTATGTTTTTTTTTTTTTTTTTTTTTTTGGAGGGAAACTTGAACTCTACCATAGACACATAGTGCTGTGCAGTGTGAGGTCAGGATTAGAAGGCCAAGGCTTGCGAGTGTATGGTAGAAAAATGAGAAATTGGAGACTTACTTCTGTGAACCATTTCTTAGAAATTCTTGAACTATAAATTCTTATCGTTGCTTTTGAAATATACATAATTGGTTTTTAAAAGGACAACCAACCATTCACCAGTTTTATGCCCACCGTGAATGCAACTGCTGAGGAAGATAGAGCCTTCATTGATTTGAGAGAGCAGGAACGTAGCTTCAGCAGACACTTGCTCAAGAAACACTACTGAAGAAGAATCCCCATTCATGTCACGAAGATATACATTTATTTTTAATTTGGGCAAATCTAATGGACACAGGTGTCCATCCCACATATCAGGTGAGTGTAGGATATGTGACCAAAAGTAGTGTCCAGTCCTCTTACTTGAGGGCTTATCTTAGGAACATGAGTGGTATGGGATGTGTGGGGAGAGATACCCTTACTGGATCTCCAGTTTAAAAAAAAAATGGAAGGAAGGTAAGGTGGTTTCTCTCTCTCTGCTTCTTTGATCTACTGTTTATAAATGGCTTGGTTAGTGGTTGCTAATATTAAAGGTCATTTAATTAATACTCATAAACATGTCTTTGAACACATTTCTCCATCTTTTTGCACATACCCAATCTTCACTTTTGCTGTCTGTCCTCATATGTCTTTGAAAACAGAACTCCTATTCTGTTTCTGCAATGTGTACAGTTTAGTTTTGTTTGCTCTGGAGATCATCATATGGATGGTTTTGACTGTTTCTAAGACATAAAAAGAGACAAAGGTTTAAAAAATGTTCTTGGTACTAAAACCAACTATATTTATTTACATATGGGTAACCCACCCTTTTTTTAAAGTTTATCATTTCTTCTTTAGCTGAGAAGAGAATATTTTTCACTTTTGTGAGTTACTGGCCAAGTGCCTGTTAGTCTCTGACCTCATGTTAAGCATTGCGGGGGACCTTTACCTGCTGTATTGCCTGTTAGTAATTATTATTGCTCTCCAACAAAGGCCTCGGCAGGTTAGCTTTTATCTATTTGGACAGGATTTCTGTCTAGGAGGGTACATGGTAAATAAGTCTAGAATCTGAGCAGGGAGCTGAAGGAGTTCAGATTTTAGTGAAGTGTAATTTTTTGAGTTGGGACTTTCAACGGGATGAGAGATATATGGAGAGAGACCATTCAAAGACAGTGTCACAGTAAATGACTCTCACTAATGTCTGAAGGTCAGAAGTGATGTATAGGGGCTTGTATAGAGATGAATACTAGGGCTTTCCACAAAAGATAATTTTCTGAACAGAACCTCAAGGAAAACTTACAGAGTAGGAACTAGGGGCAGAGATGGTGCAGTGAGGGAGGTTGATGATACCCTGGACAAGACTCTTTAGTGTACCAGTCTAGGAACTGTTTTTAGATATGTTAGAAAAGAAGTCTGGTGCTGACTGTGAGAAGTGTACAAGTTAACCATTACCAGGGGAGTTCTATGATTTGTTAAAATATAAGCCAGAGGCTGTCCTCTCTCTCCACATCTCTTCAATATTGTACTTGAAGTTCTAGCTAAAGCTATAGGACAACAAAAGGAGATCAAAGGGATCCAAATTGGAAAGGAAGAAGTCAAACTATCTCTATTTGCAAATGATATGATAGTTTACATAAGCGACCCAATAAACTCTACCAGGGAACTCCTACAGCTGATAAAAACCTTCACCAAACTAGCAGGATACAAGATAAACTACAAAAAAAATCAGTAGCCCTACTTTATTCAGATGACAATGGGGCTGAGAAGGAAATCAGAGAAACATCACTCTTTACAATAGCCACAAACAACATAAAGTATTTTGGGGTAACAGTTACCAAACATGTGAAAGACCTATACAATAAGAACTTTGTAGCTTTAAAGAAAGAAATTAAATAAGATGCCAGAAAACGGAAAGGTCTCCCATGCTCTTGGATAGGAAGGATAAATATAGTAAAAATGGCAATCTTGCCAAAAGCAATCTACAGATTCAATGCAATCCCCATTAAAATCCCAGCATAATTCTTCACTGACCTTGAAAGGATAATAATCAACTTTATATGAAAAAACAAAAGACCCAGGATAGCCAAAACAACCCTGTACAATAGAAGAACTTCAGGAGGCATCACCATCCCTGACTTTAAGCTGTACTACAGAGCTATACTCCTGAAAACAGCCTGGTATTGGAACAAAAATAGACAGACCAATGGAATCAAATCCAAAATCCTGATATTAACCCACACACCTATGAACACCTGATTTTCGACAAAATAACTAAAAGAATACAATGGGGGGAGGAAAGCATCTTCAACAAATGGTGCTGGCAAAATTGGATGATGGTGTGTAGAAGACTGCAGATAGACCCATGTCTATCGCCATGCACAAAACTCAAGTCCAAATGGATCAAAGACCTCAACATAAATCCAGCCACACTGAACCTCTTAGAAGAGAAAGTAGGAGGTACCCTTGAACAAATTGGTATAGGGGATCGCTTCCTGAACATAACTCCTGTAGCACAGACACTGGGATCAACAATTAATAAGTGGGACATCCGCAAACTTAGAAACTTCTGTAAAGCAAAGGACACAGTGGACAAGACCAAACAGCAGTCCACAGACTTGGAAAAGATCTTCACCAATCCTACATCTGACCTCCAAAATATACAAAGAACTCAAGAAACTAGTCAACAAAACACCAAATAGCCCTATTAAAAAATGGGGTACAGAATTGAAGAACGAATTCTCAATAGAGGAAATCAAAAAGGCTGAGAGACACTTAAGAAAGTGCTCAACATCCTTAGCTATCAGGGAAATGCAAATGAAAACAACTTTGAGATACCATCTTGCTCCTGCCAGAATGGCTAAAATTAGAAACACCAATGACAACTTATGCTGGAGAGGATGTGGAGAAAGGGGAACACTCCTTCACTGCTGGTGGGAGTGCAAACTCGTACAGCCATTTTGGAGATCAGTATGGTAGTTCCTCAGGAAAATGGGAATTAGTTTACTACAAGACCCGGCAATTCTACTTTTAGGCATATACCCAAATGATCCACATCCATGCAACAAAGACATGTTCAACTATGTTCATAGCAGCATTATTTGTAATAGCAAGAACCTGGAAGCAACCTAGATGCCCCTCTACTGAAGAATGGATAAAGAAGATGTTGCACATCTACACAATGGAATATTACTCTGCAGAAATAAAATAATGGATCTTGAAATTCACAGGCAAGAGGATGGAACTTGAAGAAACCATCCTGAATGAAGTAATCCAGTCACAGAAAGAGGGACATGGTATGTACTTGCTCGTATATGGATTTTAGACCTAGAGCAAAGGATAATCAGCCTATAATTCACACTACCAGAGGAACTAGGATACAAGGTGTATTCTAAGAGATTCGTATATGGTCCCTCACAAAAGGGGGAAGGGAAAAGTCCCCCAGAGCAAATGAGAAGTGGAGGGGCAGTGAATGGAAAGAAAACTAGGAGAAAGAGAAGGGAAGGAGAAGAAAGCATGTGCGACTAGATAGATTGAGTCAGAGTAGGAATAGAAGATAGAAAGCGGAGAGAGATAACATAAAAGAGGGAGCCATTATTGGCTTGAAGAGAAAACTGTACCTAAAGAAAAGTCTAGAGACCTACAAGACTGAGTCCAACTAACAATTTGAGCAACCATGGAAAGTTTACCATAAATGCCCTTCCCTGACAGTGAGATCACCAACTAAATTATTCACCATCATGGAGCCCTCATCTAGTACTTGTTGGAAACAGAAGCAAACACCCATAACTAAACACTGAGTCAAACCAGAATCCAGATGCAGAGAAAGAGGACAAGACCAGGTTGCATAAACACACAAAGACAACTGACCTGAACAAGGAGGTGCTAATTGGGCCCCAGACTGATAGCTGGGAATCCAGCATGGGACTGACTCAAATCCCTAAATATGGGTCTCAGCTAGAAGGCCTGAGCAATCTAAGTGACCTCAGACAGTAGAACCGGGATGTATTCCTAGTGCACAAAAGGACTTTGGGGACACATCCCTCATGGAGGGATACCCCCTTAACCTAGAGACAGGAGAGAAGTCCTAGTCCCTACTTCAAATGACTTGACAGATTTACATGACGCCACCTGAATAGCATAGCCCTACATGTGGAATGGGGGTGGTGGGATGGGAGGGGAGGGTGGTCATGTAAGTGGGAGAGTAAGAGAGGGAAGGAGGGAGGGAGGGGGAGGGAGAGGAAACTGGATTGACATTTAAATTTTTAAATTATCTTATTAATAAAAAAAATAAGCTGAGTATGGGTTGGCTGAGAAGGGAGACATGGCAGCTGGTTTGGACTTAGTTTATATGAAAAAGATGTGGATTTAAATTTTCCATGAGTGTAGCTTAAGCCACAGTGCAATCTAGTGATAGAGAGGGTGATAGGGGAATGGATCAAGACATGAGGATCAAACCTTTATCAGAAGTGCTCTGTGAAAATTAACCCCCACCCATACTCCTGTTAGTAACTCAAATATTGGTTTGACAAACAAACAACATACACACACAACCAAACTCTCCCCAAAGAGGGTTTTACTTCCAGAGTCATTGGCAAGTCAGTGTTGAGTGCAAATTTCAGTGAGCAGGTATGGAGCAGCACAAACCCTCTTATGAAGACTCTTGGGGTTAAAGGGATTATAATTAAATGTTTCAGAATCTAAATATATAGAGTTTCTTCTCCCTAATAGATTTTAGGAACCACTTTGAAAGGGTCAAAACTTATCCAGGATCCATAGAGTGAACATGTTTCAGACTGAAATGACAATATGCATTTCTGCCCTTCCTTAGGCTTGAACAAATAAGTCAGATGCAAAGTTAACAGAGGACGGTATCTCCCACAGTCAGACAAAGGTTGCAAAATGCCTTGGTGGCCATAGTTTGTAAGTGACTATTAAGTCTATTGTTAAATATTCAATTGTTCTTGGGGACAGCCAGTTGCCCAGCCAACCTTACTCATGGTAACACTCAGATCCTATTTTCCTTGGATCTTCCTCAGACCCTCACATAGAACTCCAGATTTAGAAACACATTGGTGTTTCTAAACCTTACTGCCAAGCAGAGTTTTGTGTCTGACTGCCTTGGATGCCCTCCCTTGATGTAATTTACTGACAAGTTTGAGTTTGTAGACTGTTTTCTTATTCTTGGTGGCCATTGCTGGATTGGGTGATGATAGGTAGGGTATCTGCTGGATACTAATATCTTTTACTGATTTGAACCTGACTGTACATGAGTAAGTTAGAATGGTATATTTGATGTGATTCTGGGGGCAACAGATTAGGGAGACATCAAGAGCCTTTTTTTCTTTGTGATTTTATTATTTTTTCTTTTATTGAAAATACTTTTTCATGAAATATATTGTGGCTGTTCCTCTCCTCCATGCCTCTCAATTCCTCCCAATCACCTGTTCCATCCAGATCTACACCTATTTGTCATGTCTCTTGTTAGTAAAACAGACTGGCATCTAAGTAATAATAATAAAGTAAGATAAAACAAAAACAGACATATCAGAATAGGACAAACAAACAGAAGAAACATCACAAGAAACTGGAGGTCCATACAGACCTTTCTTTCCCTTAAAGAACTTTAGGAAGAAGTGAAAGAAATGTGAACACTAAGAAGAGACTCCAGTCATTTCATCAGTTTTGGATGTTTGCCAAGGTCTCTCACTGTGGCAGAATGTCTCTGTCAACCTCGTGCTTCTGCTGTGGTTGTTGAGGATGAACCCACAAAAGCAAATGGCACAATGCACTTATGTGCTAAGTAAGAAAATATAGTTGAGGGAGGCTGAAGTGGGAGATGGGAAATATCTTATAGAATGGCAATGTTGAATATTGGTGGGGATGGTTTCACAGAGAGTCTAAAATAGAAAAATGTGATTTTTTTTTTATAAATATGTCTGGAACAATGAATGCTTTATAGACAAAAGTCCTATTCTTGGCAGGAAGATGCATTCGCTGACCAAAAAGGTATTATTCCATATCTAATTCAGTTGATTAAATCAAGGTTCTGAGTCATGAGGAAACATACATAGACACTACTGTAATTGGCTTGGCAGTTGAAGATATTCTAAAGAGAAACCATGTCTCAATCTGATTATTAGACAATTGAGACAAAGGACCCTAAAGAAGTGAAGATCTCCCCAGGAATCTCCTGCTGAGAGAAGGAAAAGGCTCCAATAACAGAGAATCTTGCTTCCCAGAAAGAGATTTCACACAGTTCTAACAAGTTCTCAGAACACCTTGCTGAGACTGAATGAAGCCCAGACAATGATTGTTAATGGAGGGCGGAGCCACATCTTGACCAGGACTGCCAAGATGTGCAATCCTCAGCCCTCTATTTAAATTTTGATCTCATTTTAGGACCCTGAAGACCAAACCAGACTTGAGATATTTGCTGGATCTCTTTGTCACTCTTTCCAATGTGGTCACTTTGTATAATTTTTTTCCTCCTTCTTTTCATTTTTAGTTGGCTCTTTGATTGGCTTATGGGTGGCTGGACCTGAATTGGGCCACAGATTGTGACTGCCAAGTTGAATATTACTACAGGTTCAGAAAGAGGCAACTGTTACTACCTTTGTGGGTCTTCCTCAATATAGAGGCCAGTAGAGTCCAAAGAAAACAAGAAACTGTGTACTGTGTATAGGGTTTGAAATAAGAAAGGTCATTCTTCTTGCTACTTTGTACGTAAGGCAATTGTACACTTGCTCTGAACAGCAACATTTTTGTCTATAAATGTGAGGTAACAAGCCTCTTACAAGGCTTTAAGACTGCTGGAAAGAAAATAATATATGTCTATGTATTATATATGATTTATTTATTTATTTTTGGTTTGTTGAGACAGGATTTCTCTGTGGCTTTGGAGGCTGTCCTGTTTTATACATAAAAAGATGATTTTTAAGTATTACTAAATTATTATTGAAGATGGAGCCTCAAAGTCAAAGAACAGGTAGGTAGGAACAGAAAAATGTAACTGTAGGAAGAACTGCTTTAAGGTACATTAATATTCTTGCTAAGGTGAGATTTAAAAATTGCTCCAGTTTTCAGGTAACAAAAGCTGTTTGTGGAGAAGTAAAGGGATGGTGATGGGTCTCTGACTAGAGTGAGGGTGGCTCCCTGGTTCTCTAGAGAGGGGACTAAATCTCGGAAGGGCTGTTTGGCTCTGCCCTTCAGCAAGTGGACTACCTGGTGAGCTAAGTGGGATTCATTAACCCATCCCACTCTTCAGAACCCAGTCACAAGCATTCATTTCCTTCTACAGTCTGCCAATGGCTGGTCAGTGCAGGGCAAATAAGGAGAGCCCAAACTCTGAGATGGTACTTACAATGTAACTTAACACTTTCCCAAAGACCTTCCTGGTGTGGCAGATGGTGTTCAGCTTACCACCCATCAGCCTACACCACTCACAGGTTTACTTGGGATGCCACTCCTGTGGGTCTTTTCATTGTACATTCATACCTACTTCCACTTTATACTAAGATATTAATTACTCCACCTGGTAAAGACATCTTCATTGTTTTCAGGTTTGGGGATTTCATTATTGTCAAACACAGCCTAAGTGTCACTCTTAAACACTGACAGTTCCTGGGGCAGAGCTCTTTCCTTTGGGCCACACAAGGAGGCATGTCTACTCACTGTTTCATTATTCTGATTACAGTATAAAAATCAAAGAGTGTGTCTCTTTCATTTTGTATTCCTTTGACGTCTGTCTTGAAAGTTGGTTAATAGGTAATTACTTATTCATTGATTTTTTGGGGGGTACAAATATTCTAATTAAAGTATGACATAGTAAAATAATTTATTGAATTGACACAGAAGAAACATAAGCAGAATGAATATTAGTAATTCTCTTTTATTTACTTTGGCTTGGATTTAAAAGGATTTGTATTTTGGTGGGCATCCGTACAAAAATGATGTTTCCTCAGTAAGGCCTGGACTGGTTATTTTTTGTGTGTTTGACAAAATCTGCAGATACTTGGGGAGAGGGAATCTCAACTGAGGGATCACCACCCCCATCATATTGTTGTATGGGCATGTATGAGGAACATTTTCTCAATTGCTAACTGAGGGAAGAGGCCCTTCATCACTATAGACCCTGGCTAAGTTGCTGGATTGTATAAGACAGAGTTGCTCATGAGCCTGCAAGCAAGTCAAACTCACTGTTCCTCCCCAGTCTTTGCTTCAGTTCTTGCTGCTCAGTTCCTGACTCGGGCTCCTTCTCTGACTCCCTCAGATTTGGGTTGTGGCATGGGGGCTGTAAGATGAAATAAATCCCTCCTTCTTCAAAGTTGATTTTGGTCAGTGTTTTGTCACAGTAAGAGAGAAGCAAACGAGGACAGACTATATCACGGTTCTTTGTAAACCCGATAGGCTTTATTCTGAGGTATGACAATTAAAGCAAATGCTGCAATATTGTCAAAAGACAATATTGCATTACTCAATCGATATAGTTGAGTTTAAGTAAAGCAACTCCTGGCTAGATTGTAACACATCCACTAGATGGCAGGCGACTGCTGGAGGAAGAGAAATCGTGGTATTTTAGAGGGTTGGTTTATTTCCACTCAGTTGTCTCTGTCAACAGCCCTTGGTAATAGCACCTTCGTTTCTATAAAGTTTCTCAGCATTAGCTTTCCAGAGTTTTAAAAAGCAATTGGAACACACTCCATGAACTGTACCTGCCAGAACACTTTCCACTACCACATCTAACCCTAGGCTGACCTTTTATACACTATAATTTTCTTAGACTGTGATATTGTCCTGATCTAACATGGACATAGAATACAACAATGCAGAAAATGAATTATTTGAGTAGGTGGAGAACACACAGTTTTTTTACTTATGTGAGCCCTGCAATTTAAATGTGTCTAGGAGTGATTACTTTTGAACAATGGAGCATAAATTCAGTTCTGCTCATCTGTGAACCAGTACTCTGAGTGAGTGTGTTGAGCACTGGCTTATGTTCGTTAGTGCTTGAACTTGATATGTCTAGTGAATATTGGAGATTGAATGCAATCTCCATCTCTGTGCATTTATTCCAGAAGCAGTCAGAAATATAGTACAGGGCTTGTGATCTTTGTGGGGGGGGGCTGGCTGAACTCCCTCTATGATAGCTAAGGATATTTTCTTTCTTTCATGTATTGTTCATATGTGTTCTGTCTTGTAGGGATGCCAATAGGGTTCAAATATGAGCTTCCTTGTATGACTACTTTAAATGAAATAGACTACATAAGTGAGCTGCGCTGGTTGCCCTGTTATATTTAGAGTTCTTTATTTTCTCATTGCTATGAATGGCACTTGAGGGAGAAGGCCACCCAACAAATTATCCCTTAGCCTGTATGTGTATGTCTAGTACAAGTAGATGCTATTAAGTTAGGGTTTAAGTTAAGACCCATTATGAGCTTTGCATCTGCTGCCTTCAACCTTGGCATCTATATCCAATTTAGCTAACTGAAAATAAAGCTCTAAGAAGGGACCATTAAATTTTATTTAATGAAACTTGACAGAAAGACCACTTTCTTAAGTGGTTTGTCAGGCAAATTTTGAAATTCAGCAGGATAGATTAATAACATGAGTACTGCACACCTGTGGCCCAAGGTTCATTTTTGGCTGCTGAGCATTAAAGAAAAAATAAATGAGGGTCAAAGGAGTTTCTTATTAAAGGGCAGAGCCTAACCCTTCCTGCCCCCTCATCTGTTAGAGATGAAAAGCACAGGGTCTCTGAATTAGACTTCCCATGACCCCTATTTCACAGTAAAAACAAAACAAAACATTATTTGATTTTTCTGCATTTAGAACTCAATTTAATTCCCTAAACTACATCCCTAAACTTTCCTTTGAATCTCTAGTATAAGACAGATGGATGACTCAGTAAAGAGACTTTTCCCCAGTAGCAACTGATGTTCTAACTGCAATTGTCTATGACAAAAACTGTTAATTTTGTATAAGGAGAAATTATAATAATTGAATGGCAGTTAACTCACTTATTATTTAACAAATATTTACATCATGCCTAATCTTGCAACCCCCCCAGTGCCACACAAACAAAACCAAAAATAAATACATAAATAATCTGTCAGTACGTTGAAGACAATAGAAAGCAGGAAGCTCAATGTTCTTGGACTAAATTTCTGTTCTTGTCCTAAAGACTTATTTGACACTAAAGAAATAATGTCATTAGAGTGAGCTGGCCCTATCCCAGGCCTAGTCACAATTGTCTTGCTTCACAACCAAGTGTTTGTTATTGCTGCTGTTGAAGGCGTGTCTTCCCAGCAGTCAGCACAGCCCTGTCACCTTTCTGGTGCTAACTGAGAATGGAAGCTACTGGCTTTGAAATGGATGTTGTCCCTTTGCTCTTACTTGGAGTTTTCTATGGAAAGTCAGATATATTTTGCTTCATTTCTTGTGTTCTTAGTTTGAAAGTTGATCTCCTCTTGGCTGACAAACCTATCTGGCTGTTTGTTATTGGGGCTTCGGTGATTTTCAGTTTGCTTTTTCTGAAGTTACTAAGAAGACAGAGTATCTTTTTAGGTTGGCTAAGCACATGACCATGAGCATATAATGGGTTATTTCCAAATTAGGACCTTTTTGAGAATGAAAGGACAGTTAATAAAGATACCAGGCAACAGGTGTAATTTGGAATTGTCCTGAACAAGTGGATGGAAGATTGTCCTGCCTAATTGCCTACCCCTGGCCAGTGCTTTTCCTCCACTTTCTCTTCATAATCAATATTAAGATGGGCAATGATCTGTTACAGATGCATTTTTTTCTTACTAACTCATTAAGGATTCTTAGAATGATAAGTAACTGGCCTTTTCCACTTAAAAATGGTCTTATTGAAGTATAATTGTATAATACATGTAACAGTGTACAAGTTTAATGTGCACATTGATACAGTCTTCTCTCTCTCTCTCTCTCTCTCTCTCTCTCTCTCTCTCTCTCTCTCTCTCTCACACACACACACACACACACACACACACGCACACTTCAAGACCATGAACCTCTCAAGAATATGTTTCCTTGTATCTCTTCTAACAGCCTCAGGCAACTCCAATCTATCCTCCCCAACCCCCAACCTCGCAGTTTCATTTAAACATTTTTAAAATTAAGCACTAAGTTTCATTCTGGTATTTTTGAAAACCATATTTTTTGTTGATTTTTCTCCTCCTCTTCTACCCCCTACCCATAACCTTCTTTCTAGTTTTTATGTTCCATACATATGTAATATTTGCCCATCCTTCATTCTTCAAAATCACTCCATGGTTTCCTTCCTAGTTTCCTAGCCTATGCTCATACCCACTCTAACAAAATGTAGAAATAAGCCAAAGTGAGAACGTGTGTATGGGAGAGAACATGTGATTTTTGTTGAGTAGGAGTTACCTCAATGTAATACTTTCCAGATTCATCTGTTTCCATGCAATTTTATTTTTATTTATAGATGGGTAAAATTCCATTACACACACACCACACACACACACACACACACACACACACACACACACACTGCATTTTCATAATCCATTCATTTGTGTGGCGTATATCTAGGACTGTTCTATTTCCTTGCTGTTGGGAAAAGTGCAGCAATAAACATGGATGTGCAGGTATTCTCTGGTAAGAATTTGGGTATATATCCAAGAGTGGAATAGCTGGGCCATGCAGAAGTTCTAATTTTAACCTTATGAGCCATTTCCATACTGGTTTCTAAAGTGGTTGTGCTGACTTTTACTCCCTCCAGCAGTGAATAAGTATGCCTCTTTCCCAATATCCTGGCCAGCATTTACTGTTTCTTGAAGATAGCCATGCTGACTGGGGTGAGATAGAGTCTTAAAGCAGTCATGACTTGCATTTTCTTAATGACTAAGAATGTTGAACAGTTTTAAGTACTTATATGCTGTTTGTTTTTCTTCTTTTGAGAACTGTTTATTTATTAGACTGTTATTTGAAATAATTGATTTTGGTGTTCAATATTTCCAGTTCTTTATGTAGTACAGATATAACCACTTCTCTGATGTATGACTGGCAAAGATTTTCTCCCATTGTTTAGGTTGTCTGTTTGCTCTGTGATTAGTTTTCTTTCCTGTACAGAAAGAATTATTTTCATGTAGTCCAATTGGGTAATTCTAAGAGTTAATTCCTGTGCATTAAAATCTTGGTCAGAGAATTAGTGTACTCTCTACGTTTTCTTCTAGCAACTTCAGGTTTCAGTTTTAAGTTAAGGTATTTTATCCATGTTCATTTTTGTGTGTGCAGTTGAGAACCAGATATTGATCTAATTTTATTATTTTGCATGCAAATATCTAGTTTTGCAAGATCATTTTTTTGAATAGGCTACTTTTTATTACCAATGTATTTTTGATTCCTTTGTAAAAAAAAAATTAGGCACCCAGTGAGTGTCCTTCTCTATTCCTCTTGTTCTCTTGAGATAGTATTACTCAATGGGAAACTCTCCATGGGGCTAGGATGGCTGTTCAGCAAGTTCCCAGAATGTAGTTGTTTCCACCCGCTAACACTGGGATTGCAGGCACACTAGGTCATGTGGTAGGATTAGAACTCAGACTCTCATGCTTCTGGAGAAAATTGTCTTACCCACTGAGCCTCCTTTCCAGCCCCTCTGGAGTGTAAGTTGAGGTCAGGTTTCTGATGCTTCCAGCAGTACCATCTCTGCTAAGGGTTTCTTTGGCTATTCACAGTCTTTGTGTTTCCATATGCATTTTAGAATTGATATTTCTAGGTCTGTGAAGAATGATGCTGGATGCTGGGATTTTCTTGAGGTATTACTTTGAATCTGCAGACCCATTGGACAGGAAAGCCATTTCACAATGTTGATTTATAATACAGGAGTATGTGAGGTGATTCCATCATCTAGTATCTTTAATTTCTTTTTTCAGAGTTTTGAAGTTTTCATTTTAGCGTTTTTTTTTTTTTTCACTCCTTGGTAATGTTTATTCATAGGTCCTTTGATTGTAAATGGGCTATTTTTCTTACTTTATTTCTCAGCAAGTTAACTATTGGTATACATGAAAGCTAATGAGTTTTACATGTTAATTTGTATCTTGCGGCTTGGAGTGTTTATTAAATCTGAGGTTTCTGGTGGAGTCTGTAGGTTCTTTTAAGTATAGAATCATGTCATCTATGAAATAAGAATAATTTGATTTCTTTCTTATTTTTATCATTTTATATCTATCCCTTGCCTTATTTATCTATGACTTCAGACACTATTTCTCTATGACTTCAGACACTATCTTGAGTAAGAGGGGAGAGAGTGGGTACTGTTGTCTTATACCAGGTTTTGGAGGTAAGGCTTCAGATTTCGCTTTTGATAATATGAGGCACAGGTTTGCTGTGTACAGCATTTATTATTTTGTGGTATGTCTTATCCATTACTAATTTATCTAGGACTTTTTATTATGAAGGCATCCAACCTGCTGTTGCCACTGTATATTAATTTGTGTTTTCCAAAATTGCTCATAAATTCACGTGGTATATTATCATTTTGGAGGGGGTTGACTTCTTTGATGGTCTTCCTTATTGGCTGTTTCAATAATTTAGTCCTTCATAGTATGTAGCACCAGCCCACTCTATAGACATTTCATTTCATTTACCCATCCAGATGTGGTGGTCACTGTGTTGTTTCTAGTTCTCAATTTTCAGAAGTAAAGCAGGTATGGGCATTCATATACGTGTTATTTCATGGAAAAGTATTCTCATTTCTTTAGGTAAATCCCTATGGGTGGGACTATTGGCTTGTGTGACCAGATTATATTTATTGTGGAAATTACTGAATTGCTTTTCAAGTTAATTCTAGTGTTTGCATTCCTATCACTCACTTAAGAAGATGACATTGCCTCTCATCCTGATACAGAATGCCAACACCAGAACAGTCAGCCTTCCTAAAACTTCTAGACATTGTAATACAGCTTAAATTATCTTAATTTGTAGTTTTAATTTGTATTTTACTTACAATTAATGTGGACCATTTTTCATCTCTTTTATTGTCAGGCATGTAGAATTAGTCAAAATGTTTGCTCAATCTGTCCTTTTATTAGCTTGTTTTTTTATTATTGTGTTTTGTAAAAACATATTTACTAAGCATTAGTTTTTAATGAGATATGTGTTAAGATTTGTCATTTCCTATATCATTGCTTAACAATGTTTTTGAAGATGTAGCTGAGTCATTTCATTTTTCCTAATTTATAATTCAGATGTCATTTCGTACTGAACTGGATCCATAAAACATTATCTGATGATCTATTTGTTTATTCATTCAATTCTTTATATATAAAGCCAAACTTAAAGTTTTTTTGTGTATAGGGGAATTATATGCTCCTCTGAATACATTCAGTCTTTATAACAAGTAGCTATTAAACACTTACTGACATATTCAGATTTAAGCCAATAAGAAGAACTCTTGTGCTTAAAGAACCCATAGTTGGGGATATA
The DNA here is from genome assembly GCA_030556225.1 of Cricetiscus sungorus. Lineage (NCBI taxonomy): Eukaryota > Metazoa > Chordata > Mammalia > Rodentia > Cricetidae > Cricetiscus > Cricetiscus sungorus. The sequence goes on from JANBXA010000642.1 coordinate 383,711, forward strand.
GTCCAGTGGTAATTCAAAAAACCATGTTTAGTTTTTTCGCACACACGCATGCACACATGCACATATGCACCAGAACTCAGAAACCCATAATCTGAAACATCAGCAACCAAACCCTGGAGCACTAAAGTAAGTGGACTGCCTGTATAAAAATACACACCTCTCCAAAGACTGAGTAAAGAAATTGATAGGGATTGTGCCAGTGTGATGTTCTAGTGTTCTTTCTTCCTGTAGTACTTAGCTTTTGATTACATTTCCTTATTCTTAGAATTCTGTTTTTCTCTATTTGTGCCTTAAAGGATGCAAAATTTACCTTATGTATAGCTGAAAGAGACTGGACTTTTTTTTCTAATACAACGACCAATGATTATCCAAAGACAGGAAAAGCCCAGAGAAGTAGCAATGCTGTACAAATAATCACTGGATTGTGCTTTACATTGCTTTGTTCCCTACCCCATGACCATGACTGTACTCTTCTCCCAAGTAGGTCCCCAAAGTTCATTGTTGGCATAAGGAAGCTTTTGTATTGATTCATCAGCATTTGGAACACACTTAGTTTGGGTATCCTGCCCAGTATAATGGCAAGTATTAAGTTTCTGTAAGTTGTCTTTTCTTTATTCATCTAGTCTCTTTCTCTGGGACTAGCTTCTTAGTGTGAAAAGAGATCCACAATGAAGCTCTAGATTGCTAGCATGGGACACCTGGCTTGTCTAGCTTTCCTCTGAAGTCTGGGGTGCCAGCTCACAAACGGCTCATAGCATAGTTATGCAATGCTAGTAAGCAAACACAGGAGATAAACCCTGTTCAAATTTAGTTAATGCATGAGAAATTATAATATCCCTGAGGTCATAGCTACAATTTACATATAACAAGTTTGACATCAATCATCATATATAATCCAGTATCCTGATATAAGCGCCTTTGAATTGATTTGTATGCTAGGGGGAGTGTGGCAAGATGTTCTAAAATGGCAGATATCAAAATATGGTCTCTAGATCCACCTTGTCAACCTGGCCTGGGGATTTGCTTCAATGCATGTATTCATGCTCCATTTCAGATCTGCAGGATCAGAACCCTGAAAGTGGGACCTGGATTTTTGTAGATCCTAGAAAGGAATCTTCAGTTCTCCATATAGTTTGAGAGACTTTGTTTTAGAAGACTCATTTCCATTTTAGAAATAACATTTAGACAGTTGATCGCATTTAACCTCCAAGTGTGTTGATAATAGGAAAAACACTGAATAGAAGCTAATGAACTCCAGCTCTTGCAGCAAGTCTCTGCATGCTCGTCAGACATTTTTCCATTGCCAAAAGATTTGGCAAGAATGAGTGAAGTTCAAGGAGGCAGATTACAATCTCTGAACAAGTGAGTAAGTGAAAAGTCTCCTACCCTCATTGCAGTTCCAGCCAAGAAAAAAGACACAGAGAGAGAAGAAAAATTCCCTTAAAGCCAGATCAAAACCTGTAAGAGGACAGGGGCAGTGTGCTCCTTAGAGGGCAGTGGATTCTAGTCCTGGCCACAAGGGGTAGGGGAGAGGCCCCCTCTCAACCAACACATGTTGTGAATTATGAATGCTAACTCTTTCCACATTTGCCTCACATTTACTTATTTTGTGTGTGTGTGTGTGTGTGTGTGTGTGTGTGTGTGTGTGTGTGTGTCTGAACCTGCCTAACAGGTACCCTATATTCTAGAGAGTAGAGATCAAAAGAATTCACTTCTCAGGATTTAGCATTGCACAGCCAAGGCATGAAATAACCTTTCATATTGTCTTTTTACTCCCTACAAATGGGGCACTAGGTTTCTCAGGGGGAAGATATTCCCTTCAAACAGAAACAGCAGCAACAGCAACAGCAGCAGCAACAACAGCAGCTCGTACTCTGGTGGAAGGGCTGCAGTATAACAGCTACTCTCAAGTGTTCAATATTCCTAATATACCAAGTTCCATAATTACTACAGAACATATGAGCTATAATAAACCCATTGGTAGATTCAGTAATGTTTCATTTTTCAAGAACTTCTCATTGGTGTGTGTGTACATCTTGCATAGCAAACACTAAAGTCCTGGGCAGGCAGGCAGTTGTATTGTGGGAACTCCTGAGAGGCAGTGGAAACTTACTGAGACTTTGAACAGGTTGTCCTGACACAGTCAGATTGACCTAGCTGAGGAAAGAGAAACAGTTATTTTCTACCTCCATCTATAGGGTGCCACCATATCTTGCCTGGTGTAGCGTATTTCACTTAAATGACTGGAAACTTACTTTACCCTCATGGGACCATTTGTTTGGACCTGAGTATACTGGATTTTCCCCAACATGTACTACCTGTTTTGTTTTTTCTAAGTCTTAGCATTTCATTTGGGAGTTAGAATAATGTTAGATTGCTCTAAGAACAATTATTTTTGTCAGGTTTATGGAAACTGCATCTTGATGAGGGCCTCTCAGTTGGTACTCTTTAAGCTCCTTGTTTTAAAAGTGTCTGGTGATATATTATCTCTGACACAGTTCTGGGTGTTGTTGTTTTTGCGCAGCTGCTAGGGCCTAAGAAACACAAACACGAGATTGAGCGCCCACGTGGAGTTTATTTAGAGAGGGGAGAGGAAAGAGGGGGGTAGCTGGTGGCCAACCGAAAGCGGGGAGAGAGAGAGAGAGAAGGGGCCCCAGAGAGAGCAAGAGAGAAGCAAGAAAGAGAGAGAAACAAGAGAGAGAGAAACCAAGAGAGAGAGGTGCGCTTGGCGCGCTTGCTTTAAAAGGGGAGCTTGCGCATGCGTAACCCAGTCTCCGCCCAGCCAGGTAAGGCCTGACGTAGTGATTACGCGTCCCGCCCATCAGAGGCGGGGCCCACAGACTGCCGAGCCTCAACACTGGGATCCCTCTGCTAATTTTGTGCTATTTCTCTGTGGCATGTTGGTGGTGGTGCCATAGTCATATCAGATCCAGACATATCCATTACGTATTTCTGCAGAAGTTAAAGTGTAAAAATATAAATTTTTAGAATTGAAAACATTATCTACAATGTGATATTTATGAAATGGTCCAATCATGCATGTTAACATATGACTTGCCTCATACATCTACCATTTAAAACTCAACATTATTATTGTTATTATTCTTAGTTTGTGTGGTAGAGGGGGGTTCATGGTGTGCATGTTTACAACTTTGTGAAGCTAGTCCTGTCTTTTCATCTGTTTGTGGATTTCAGAGATGAAACTTTGATTGTCAGGCTTTTGTAGCTAGCCATCTCACCAACTGATTGATTGAGAACACCCCAGACTTCCTTTATGCAACTTTCTGAGCCAGTATTATAGTGTTTTGGCTACTAAAGCTTAATAGTAAAATTTGAAGTCAAGAAACACGGTGCCAGCTTCATTCTTTTTTCTTGAGATGGACTTGGCTATTTGGGAGTCTCAGTAATTTTGTTTGAATGTTAGGAAATTATTGTATCTCAAAATGTCTTAGACACTCTGAGACTTAGTTGAGTACAGCTTGCTTTGGATATTATGTACATTTTAACAATATTGACCACTTTAATGTGTGAACATAGGATATTTTTCTCTATATAATTAGTCCTTTGTATTCACAAGTGATTGGTTCCAGGACCCTACATTTAACAGAGTTTCTGGATTCTCATATTATTTATATAAAATTTCTCAGTATTTATATATAGCCTTTGCATATATTTCTACTATATATATATATGTAGTATATAATCTACTACATATAATCTCCTAATTATTTATATTATAAGCACTATGTATATAACCATTATATTGTACTCTTCATGGAAATAGTGACACAAAATAAAAACCTGTATGTATGTAATACAGCTATCCATCTTTACAACCTGGTAATTGTGGTCTTTTGTTGTTGGAATCAAAGGAAGTTGGGCATAACCCGTGGATGGGGGAGTGAATAGTGCTGGTTGATATGTACCTTCTCTATTTTCTTCCATCAATGTCTGTGAATACCAATCTCCATGACAAATATATTTGCAAGAAGTCTTGAAAAATACTAGCAGACTGAATGTAGTGGCACATTAAAAGCATCACTCACCATGCTGTTCTCTCTTCAATAGGTGCTGATTCTAGTTCCCACACCTTCAGTCACTGACATCTGACTTCAGAGGAAATCAGTGGGCTTCAGTGGACACGCAGTACTTTCACCTACAACACCAAAAGCACAGAGTGTATTCTTCTGACTTCAGCTGACCTTTGGTATCTGGATAGTCTTGTATGAGCACAAGGTTTGCACATCCTCAGCACTTCAGACTCCAGATCTCTTGTCTAGTAACACAGGCCATTGCCTCATCATTCAGTGCAGTTTTTCCTATATATGATCATTTAAGTCTTGGAATTTCTACTGAGGGTCCATACAGAGGTTGACAAACAAGAAAATATATTCTCATAGCACTGAAAATTTTAGGTCACATACAGAAGTTGTTCAAAGATATTAGTTGTTTGGTACATATTTTCTCTGTAAATATGAGAATTTGACAAGTGAGGTATCTTAGAACTCTTAGAGTCAATCACAGCAATGAAGTGCTTACAAGGTTTTTATTAATAGGTAATAATTGCATAGAAAACCACCTCATCAGAGGTACTGGGGGGGTTGATTGGTTGCCTGTTTGAAAGACATGGAATTATTTTTGAGTGTCTTCAATTATTTTGTCTAAAAATATCTTCTTATATGTGAAATTTTGTACATTTTTTTAGTTTTTAAGTATTATGGCAGAGACTGATTTTAACTTAATTCATTAGTCAAATTATAAAGTCAGGAACAATTTGTGTAGAGGTAGGTAGAATAAAGATATTAGATTATGTTTTATGTACTTAATTACTCAATTTGTTTTGGGGGAGGAGAAATATTTGATTTTTACACCCAAAGGCTTTTGATTCTTATTAGTAGTCACAACTACTCACTGTGAATGTGGCAAGTTTGCCACACACACACACACACACACACACACACACACACACACACACACACACACACACACGATAGTCTCTTTTTTATCTCAGGCTGGCCTTTAACTTAATATGTAGTTGAAGATGACCTTCAACTTCTGATCCCCTTATGTCTACCTCCTGAGTGCTGAGACTAGAGGCATTTGCTATTATACCCAATTTATGTACTGCCAGGGATCAAACCCAGGACTTTGTTTATAATGAGGCAAGCACTCTAGCAACTCAACCACAGCTTCAGACTTCTGTTTAGTTTTTTAAAATTTTTTTCCTTTTTTATTTAAATTTGAAACAAGGTTGTTTTACATGTCAATCACAGTTCCTTCACCCTCCCATCCTCCCCTTTCACCCCACCAAACCCCAGCCCATTCCCTTTCTGCTCCCCAGGACAGGTGAGGCCTTCCATGGGAGATCTTCAAAGTCTGTCATATCATTGGGGGCAGGGCCTAGGCCTTCCCCATGTGTCTAGGCTGAGAAAGTATCGCTCTATGTGGGATGGGCTTCCAAAGTCTATTCTTATACTAAGGGTAAATACTGATAAAGTACTAGAGGCCCCATAGACTGCCCAGGCCTACTAACTAATACCCATATTCAGGGGGTCTGGGTCAGTCCTATGCTGGTTTCCCAGCTATCAGACTGGGGTGCATGGGTTCCCCCTGTTCAAGTCAGCTGGCTCTGTGGGTTTCTCCAGCCTGGTCTTGACCCCTTTGCTCATCACTCTTCCTTCTCTGTAATTGGATTCCAGGAATTCGGCTAGTGTGTAGCTATAGGTGTCTGTTTCTGCTTCTATTAGCTACTAGATAAAGACTCGAGGATGGCATATAAAATAGTCATCAATCTCATTATTGGGGAAGGGCATTTAAGGTAGCCTCTCTACCATTGCTTAGATTGTTAGTTGGGTTCATCCTTTAGATCTCTGGACATTTCCCTAGTGTCATATTTCTATAATGGCTCCCTCTATTATGGTATCTCTTTTCTTGTTCTCCTCTATTCTTTCCCTGTCTCAATCTTCCTGTCCCCTCATGACCACCTCTCCCCTTCTCTTTCTCCTAACTCCCTCTTCTCTTCCTCCATGCTTCCAATTTACTCAGGAGATCTTGTCCCTTTCCCCTTCTCCAGGGGATCATGTATGTCTCTCTTAGGGTCCTCTTTATTTCCTAGCCTTTCTGGCTATGTGAATTGTAGGCTTGTAATCCTTTGCTCTATGTCTAAAATCCATATATGAGTGAATACATACCGTGTTTGTCTTTTTGTGACTGAGTTACCTCACTCAGGATGATTTCTTCTAGTTCCATCCATTTCCCTGTGAATTTCAGGATTCCAATGTGTTTTTAGGTTGACTGCATGATTTTCTTCCTTTAGCCTTTGAAATGCTGAAATTGCAGGCTTGTACTATGTGGCTTCATTTAAATTTGTCATATTGAATGCAGTTTCTTAACAACTTAGCTATCAAAGTAAAAGGTATAGTAAAAAAAATCATAGGATGTATTTGGTGTTTGAAAGTTCTTGGGGGAAGTTATTATTCTTCCAAGTGGCATGTATTCAGTGAATATTTTGATATTTGAGATAACAATGTAAATATTATTGATTGCCCTAGCTCTTTGACCTATTGCCAAAGCAACCTTATTTCTAACATAAACTCTTAGAGACATTAAATAGAACTCTGGGATCATGGATTTTTCTGGATTCCAGATTTCTTGCTGAGTAGAACTGATTGCAGAGAGTTATGGAAGACTAAAGCTGAGAGGGTCTTTTGAGCTAATTAAACACAGACCCTCATTTTTAAGTTGAAGGAATTGAAACTTGGGAGGTTAGAAAAGTCACTCAGGGTCACACATCTTTTTAGCAGAAGTGAACATAGAGTTGAAGACTCCCAAGACTCTGTTTGACTTTGCAGCATCTGTTGGAAAGGATTTTTTAAAACTAAATGAGAAAAACACAGATGACTGCACTGTTGCCTTAGGTGCCTTTGTATGGATTTCTGGTGATGGAGCTGAGAGACAGAACACAGACAAGGTCTTCACTAAGTTCCTTTTAGTTTCTTAACCTCCTCTGATATGGGTCTGCAGTAGTTTATTCTCCAGGCTCTTAGTTTAACACTTGGACTCCTTTGAATGTTATACATAGAGATGGATGCTGCCTTTGGAGTTAGATACTGGGTTTTTGTTTTCTGTCAGTTTGTGGAGATGAGATCACATAAATGAGTTCAAATGAACAATGTAAAGTTTCTGTGAAGTGAGGGATAACTATGACACATGCTGACAAAACATCTTTGACTTCTTGCTGATAACTTACTGTGTCCACCTGAGAGCAATTGACTGGACACACTCCACTTAGGGAAGGAAAGTCTGCTCAGAGATGAAAATGGGTTGGGGACAAAGCAGGAGACCTCTAGAGGGCAGTGTTAACTTACACTTGTTAAAAGCCAGCATGGAGCTAATTGGGGTAAAACAAGATGAGTTGTCTTGGATATCCACATCTTTTGGAGTACTACAATCAGGGAGAAGTGATGTGTAAAGTGATGGCACTTTGAGCAGTGATGTCTTGGACTCATTTCAGGGTTTTAATCTTTGTGGAGTAGAGAAAGGATACTAGATGGGGTACCAGCACATCTGACTCTCCACAACAAAGGAATTGTGTACCCTTAGGTCTTCTGACTTTAACTGAAAAACTAAGTAGTTTTATGATATCTTCTCTTAAATGGCTGAGCAAGCTAATTGTTCTCCCTAAGTATTGTTTATACTCAGTTGTATGCCAGAGAGTGGGGGTGGGGGGTGAAGTGTGTTTGAGCAGTGTGGAGAAAAAGGTGTGTTTGGTCTGGATCTAGATTTCATCTGGAACCTCTTTAACACTTATGTACAAAGACCACCACTAGGTCTAGTTCTTAAACATGGAAAATGCTTTAAATTAATATATGCCATCTAGAGAAACATGCCAACTTAGGTATGATTTAGAAATTCATCAGTTGGTGCCTGGTGAAACTCTCTCCTCATGCTCAGTCAAGTTCATTTCTGATTTCTACATTACTTTGGTCCCCCACATACCTCATTGGATGCTGCCCAGTTCCTAGGTAACTGTAGTCTAGGAGGCTGACATTGGCAGGTCAAGAGATTTACATCCCAGGCATGAGCATAGCATTGACAGTGCTTTATTTTTCTTTCTTCTCACTTGTGCTTTTGACTTTGAGATTAATTTTTAGTGAGTTCCTATACTTACCAGTGGGAAGCAAAAGACAAGTATTAACTTTGTTTTGTACTAAAGGAAAATATAATTTATTTAAAAATATTTCTGATAAACTATAGTTTAATTACCAGAAGAAAAAAGGAGGTGAAATATATTTTCAGGCCTTTCCAGCAAAGCCAATGATATAGTTTAAATATATTTTCTAATAACTTAAAATAGTTCTTAAGATTTATTTTTAATTTTATGTATATAAATGGTATACACCCATGTATGTCTTTATACAACATATATCCCTGGTGCCTGTGGATATTGGAAGAGGGTTTTGGATCCCATGGGACTAGAGTTATTGACGATTGTGGGTCACAGTGTGGGTGCTGGTAATTGAACCCAGATCCACACCAACAACAAATGGTATTAACTGCTGAGCTATCTCACCAGACCCCAACTGGGTTTTAAAAAAATTTGTCTTTAGATATATATATGGCATAGATGTAAAATTTTATATTTCTGTGTTAACATAAATACCACACATTTTAGAAGGTCAAATGAAGATGTGATGATTATCAGTTTTTTTTTAAAATAAAGAAACATGCCATAAATTATAGGAAACATTTGAGAATTTTGAAGCTATGTACCATATTGAAAATGAGGGTTTTATCTAAGTAAAAGAGATCTTAGAGATACTGTTTTACAAAGTAGATACAGATTCATTAATTATGTATAAAAGAAGGGGATGCTAATATATTTCCTTTTTAAAAAGTACAGTGTCCTGTTCAAGACTCTGCTTTCCTTCCCTGGACTCTGCTTTTGTTCTTCTATGGGCAGAGACCGTTAATCCAAGACTCCTGGAAATTGATTAATTATAACCCATCATTTGCAAATACAAAAATATCCTCATCCCTCCAACAAAATTCATTCTCAGTTATATTAGTTAGTTCCATTCGTGTTTCATTAAAAATAGTCATCTCACAATAGCTTGGTTCAAATAATACATACTATCTCTAGTTTCTGTAAAACAAGAATGGAAGGGCAGTCTGGGTCTAGCAGTGTTTGTAACTCCCATGTAGGCAGGGGCTGTGTCAACCAAGGCTTTATAGCTCACTAACTGTGGATGGTGTGCTAGGAATCATTCTTTGCTGGCAATTGCTTTCAATACAATAGTCACAAGATGGCAGTGACTACCACTGGAGTCAGTAAGTTAGACAGCAGGAGAAAGAAGCAGGATAGAAGCCACAGTCTTTGCAGCATGATCATCAGTTTGTTACATTTTATTTGTACACTCCCTACACAAGAAGCAGGAGGGGAGGCATCACCAAGACCCATTCAGAAACTTCCTTCCTGGTGAATGGCAGGGATTGTGTTGATTCTACTTGTTTAACAGAATGATTCTCAAGATGGTTTAGTACTATCCCACAGGAGCTTGTTAGGAAAGCATGTGTTTAACGAACTATTTTTCTCTAAAATTTCATAATTGTGTGTGTGTGTACACATATACATGCTTTCCAGTGTGCATGCATGAGGGTGGATGACATTATAGAAACAGTTTTCTCCTTCCACTTTCATGTGGTTTTAGAGTATTGGAGTCATGTCACCTTACTTTGTTTGACAAAAGCCTCTACCTTCTTGGCCATCTTGCTGGATCACTGTTTTCCTTTAATATTTCAATGATACTATTTTTTATTTCATAATTTTTAAGGCATAGAAGTAATAATGTCTTTCAAAACTTCATGAAGGAGCAGTTAATGTAGTCATTTTGTAGATGAGATAGGTGTCATTTAGATCCTGTAATTTTTTTGTCTATATGGGTAGCAAACAATACACATATAAAAAGTGAATTCTTTTCTTTAGAATTTCTCAGCCGTTCCAGTGGCTGTGGCTTAGAACTGGGTTGCAATAAATTGAGGAATATTTCTGTTGTGAATGCTTATTGGATATATATGTACAGAAGTGTCTCAAAGCAGGGAAGCTATCTTTTTACAGACACTTAGAATATCACAAAGATATCCTGCTCTGATATCCCTGAGAAAAACAATTTCATCCAGAAAGGAATCTTTGACATTATATTTCTGCTCATATTAGAAGCTAGGAGAATGTGATGGGCAAGATGCAAAGGAATAGGGGAAAGGGAGTAAAAATTCGTAGTGTGTAGACTGTGGAACAGGACCTATGCTGGCTTCTAGCTATGTGTCCAAGATGTAGCTGGAAGAACTTCTGAATCACTCTTGGATGTGGAGTGACTTCTCTGTGTTCTTTCACATGAGTTTGGCTGGGACATATGGAAATAACACCCTAGTTGGGTCAACTGTAAAACACTGGGCAAAACACATTGAAGACAATGGGTTGTTTGACAGACTGAGATGGTTTTATATGGATTTTTATTACTATGATGGGTAAATCAGCTGTGCCTGTACAAATTGTCATGTTTATAGTCTACTTGATGAAAAATAGTAGCACATGCCTCAAAATTATGAGGAAAAAAGGCCTAAAGTTTATAGCCTTCTAAAGGGCATAGTCAGAAAAAGGATATTTTTTTTTCAAAAATTTTCCTTTTTTCACTCTGAATTTGTTCTATGGAAAGCAAATTAAATCTCTTAACTGTGGGTAACCTAAGTTATTTCTTAGTAGGCTGCTCCATCTCTTGATGGTGTTGGTCCCTCCAAAACCTGTACCCTGCAGCTGTATTAACTTTGCTAAACACCTATGTCAGCATGTGCACAGAAACACTTGGCTTCTTATTTCTCAAAAAGAAAGGTCATATTCTCAATGTCTGCTCAAGTTTGCACATGCATTAGCTTTCCTACACCCCAGAAACACTCAACAGATGTATAATCTTACCACACCAAGTCCAGCTGACTTCTTGATAGTTTGACTGAGATATTGATGACCATTTTGTGTATTACATGTCCAACATGAGGACTTTTGCTCCATTGTCTATCCTCCCCCACCTTTGAACTCTACACAGTTGACTTTCAAGTTGGTTGCTGTGTTTTAACTTTATGATTGATGACATGAAGGTGGTGCACAGTCAGTGGAAACTGTGTTTGAAATTCTGAAGTTAGATGGGTTTATGTTGAGCATCACAAAATGATAGAAAACATCATAATTCCTATGCCTTTGTCAGGGTACATGTTCAGTACAGATAGGAAGTAGCTAAAAACAGGCAATTTGCTATCACAGCCACCATTAACCAAGTTACTACCCTCCCTAACTAGATGACTGTAATATCTTCTTAAATATTTTCTTATTTTCATGCTTTCCCCTCTTAAATTAAATTCTGTCACCAAAGAGAAACATTTAAGAAAGCTTAAAAAAGGCGAAAGGTTTTTATGATCTGAAGAGAATCCAGCTACAAAGAGAAGAGAGAAGAGAGATAGAGAGAGAGAGAGAGAGAGAGAGAGAGAGAGAGAGAGAGAGAGAGAGAGAGAGAGAGGAATGATGAACAAAGGGGCCAAAACCAGGGTGGAGAAACCCACAGAATTAGTTGACTTGAACAAGGGGGAGCTCATGCATACCAGTCTGACAGCTGGGAAACTAGCATAGGGCTGATCCAGATTCCCTGAACCTGAGTGTCAGTTAGGAGGTCTGGACAATCTATAGGGCCTCTGGTAGTGGATCACTATTCATCCCTAGTGTACAAATGGACGTAGGGAGCCCATTCTACATAGAGGGATACTCTCTCAGCCTAGACACATGGGGGAGAGCCTAGGCCCTGCTACAAATGATATAACAGACTTTGAAGATACACCATGGAAGGCCTCACCCTCCCTGGGGAGCAGAAAGGGGGTAGGATGGGGGGTTGGTGGGGGACAGGGGTGGAGAGGAGGGAGAGGGAACTGGTATTGACATGTAAAACAAGCCTGTTTCTAATTTAAATTAAAAAAGGGGAAAAAAGCTTAAAAATGTTTTTGTATTTGATTTGGCACATGACATTTGCAACACATTTAGAGGGTAGAATGTGATTTTTTTTCTTTTGCTCATTTTCTTTTGTAGTTTTGAGATAGGATCTTGGTGTGTAGCCAAGGTTGGCCTAGAACTGACTATGTTGCCCAGACTGGCATTGAGCTCACAATTCTCTCAAATCAGCCTCCTAGGTGGTTAAATTATAGATGTGTGCTACCATGTGGTACTAGAGTGTAATATCTCATGCTGATGTATGTCACCAATGCATATGAAGCTGATAAAGGTAATTGGTTTCTCATCATCTCTAACATTTCTCTTTGTGTGGGGATCATTATAAGATTTCTTCGGTTGTCATTTTGACTCTTACAGCTAATTGTTGCCCATTATAGTTACCTTAGTATGCTTTAGAACACTGAAGTTATTGCTCATAGCCAACTCCTTTCTGGTACCCACTCACCATATTTCATCCATCACCCTTTTCCTTGTAGTAATATGGCTATTTCCTCCGGACATAACATGCCATTTTTATCTTGGAACAGAGATTACCTTGACCCAGAAGTCATGATGATGAAGTAAGCTAATGATACACTGACAGATAGGTCTAGGGCAATCATAATTGAACTGCTGGCATTCTTCAGAAGGGTAGAATCACAGAGCCCTCCCTGGGATTCTAGTCATACTCCCTTCTATTCCTCACCTCCCAGATGCATGTGATTTTGGAAGTACTAGAATGTGTGGGGAGTGACAAATAAACTGCAAAGGACCCCCATGGTATAGTTTCCATGATGTTATCTATGATGAAGTGGGACTCTGTAGTGATGTAGCTGTTTTGGGACCCACATTCCTGTAACAAACCTTTCATCATACTCCTGCAAGTAAGTCAATAAATTCACTGGTCCACCAGAATGGAATTTGATGGAACCCTTACTGTCATCAAGGTCCTATATAGGGGAAATAGACATTTTCTTTCATATCTCTTCAGGAAACATTGACACAAAAATTGTAACAAATTTTGGCTATGACAGAATGAAAGATGAGATTGGGAGTAGTGATTGCAAGGATCTTGCTGTGTCTGTTGTACCAATGTTGCTGTGAGACTTTGGGTGACTCTCCAGGTACTCTGATGTTTCTGTCCTTGCTGCACCATTTGGAAGTTGCCCTTCGGCATTTCCTGCCTACCCTAGTATTGCTATCTTCCTTCTCAGGTCTTTGATGAGGTTGAAGATTAAACTATTACAACAATTATTATCTCTTCCTAGTTAGAAATATTAGGTACTAGACTTAAGCTTTCCAGCTTAGGACAACTCTATTGTAAACTCCATTATGCTTTTACCCTAGGACTAGATATGTAGGTCTTAAGTTTGTATGCTCTTGATTTTTCTTTTCTTAGAGCACACTTGTTATTCACTGTTTTGTATTTAGTTTTGTATCAAGCCTAAATATTTTCTTTAGACTAAAAGGGGAATTGTAGCCACATATTCACTTTGTCTGCACCTGTGGCACTGAGCATGCCCATAGGGGGTTGGGGACAGGGGCAGACATTACCTGGGGGAACTACCTCTGAGGAGAGGCTCTGGGAGCTCTCTTACTTGTAGTACGGGGACAAAAGAGCATCTGGAGGCATTCTTGGGAGCAGGAGCCTGCTGGTGTTCATCTGCTTATGTTGTAAGTCATTTCTCCCTGAATAAACATCTATTTGGCCTATTTGTTTCTCCTTATTAAACCACAATATGGGGACTGAGACATGCAACCATTATTGAAGCCTCTATCACAGGGAAAGTCTGTCTTCCTCTGTATGTCGTAGAAAGCCTGGCTGGTCAGTGGGGTACAATGAGTGAGTAAAGAGATGCCCTAAAAAGGCTATAAGTTTAGAACAAACTTTGTGGTCTGTAGGGTAACATGGAAGGAATCAAGAGTGCGAACAGACTGTACAGGGGTTCCACAGCTCCTACTATGTATAGTAAAAATATTATTTTTGACTGAGAATGCAAAGGAAGGAAGGAAGGAAGGGAGTGGCTAAGAAGGGCATGCCTGTGGGGGGGAGAGAGAGAGAGAGAGAGAGAGAGAGAGAGAGAGAGAGAGAGAGAGAGAGAGAGAGAGAGAGAGAAGTTCAAGATTCTTTCATGCCAAAGGATATGGGTGGCAGGATTTTATAGTTTGCAAAGGCTAACCTGAGCCTGCTATTTGGAGAGGGTTCTCTCAGGCATGTCTGGAATCAGCAGAAAGCTTAAGAGATTAGAGAAATAAATCTTACCAGTTGTCTGTCCGGCATGCCATCTGATCTTGGTGGATACTGACTTATGGAGACAGAACCACACAGACAGTAGTAAGCAAAGCAAGAGAACTTACTGAGAAGAGTTCACTGCAAAGGGATTAAGTCAGCCAGAGCAGGCCATAGGGGGAGGATTGGGTCCTTTGTGTGTCACTGGCATGTTACACATTGCAGGGTCGAGGGGTTTCCAGTCTTCTTTTTGGCCATCAGATTTTTTTTTTTTTTTTTTTTTTGTATACCAATTTTGTGGCTCTTGTGGAAGGCCTTTCCAGACCTCATTTTCTGTCCCATTCTCTTGCGTTGAGGTGGGGGAGGGGCACGGAGGTGGGTGGGGCCATTGTGAGTAAAGTAGATCCGTAAAAACTGAGCAATGTATCCACTCACCCCTTGTTGAAACAAAAGTCGAATATTCTGAGACAACATGGAGGTGAATAGATACTTGCCCACATCTCCCAGGAAATGTTAACACAAGATCCCCCAACTCCTTCTGCTTTCTCAAACTCAGGGAATCACTATTCTTTCATCTTTTCTAGGAGCTCAACTCTTTAAAACTTTCAGATGTAGGTGAAGAATGTCTTCAATTTGCTTTTCTGTGCCTGATTTATTTCTCTTAACACCCTACATTTTATTCATTTACAATGAAATGAGATTTGCTTATTTCAGTGGCTGAACAATAGTCCTGTGTGTGTGTGTGTGTGTGTGTGTGTGTGTGTGTGTGTGTGGGCGCGTGTGTCTGCCCTTGCAGATTATCTGAGTCTTGCCTTTGATTGTCTAATATGGAAAATCTGGAAACTACACTCAGTTGGTAACCATGAGAATGAAAATTTCATTTAAAAAGACTCATTTATATTAGAAGGAAAATGTCACATTACTACAAGTAGAATGCTAACACTCAGAACAGGCTCTCCCTCTAGCTGCTGTCAATATCTGGGGAGATCCCCACTTCCCATTAAGGCTATGGCCTGTATTGGGAAGGGTTTCAGTTCCTAGGGCACATCCAAATAGACATACAGATGAATTTTTAGAAAATGTTTCTTCCTGGATTACACTGAAACCATTTCTAATAATTCCAAACAATACATTTGTAGTTTCACTTTCAAGGAGGCTGCACTTCCCAATTAGCCTCATATCTCAAGCATACTTATGGAGAGAGAAAAGGGTTTAGTGAAAAATTCTATGGTTAATTCTATTTCAGAGTATTGGGAGGTGTGAAATCGTGTTATCATTTATAGATTTTTTTCAGGTTTTTTTTTTTCAGCTAACACAAAGCTGATGGCTACTAGTATCAGTTACTTAACAGCTTTTAAATTGATGGTGCTGTGCCCTAGTGATTATAAACTGTAGAAAACTAAAATCATTGGAGATCTCAAACCAGGGCAAAGGAAGTTCTTGTTATTTTATCCTTGCCTCACATGTCTAGCTGCACATGAGTTTTGACCATCCAGAGCATATCATATTCCTTTTTTTTTCTTTTTTAAAAATTCAGGACACTGTCCTTCTTGTTGCTAAAGGTGAAGCAGAACTGAGTGAAATTCACAGTGCCTGAGGATTTTCAAAGAAGGTTTCCAAAGGATTCATGAATTGATAAATGGCAGACCCAGTCCTTTCTCTTATTAAAAAAATTCCTTTTGACCCCAACTAACAATCTGAGCAACAGTGGAAAGGCTACCTTAAATGCCCTTCCCTGATAATGAGATTGATGACTAACTTATCTACCATCATAGAGTCCTCATCTAGTAGCTGATGGAAATAGAAGCAGACACCCACAGCTAAACACTGAGCCGAACTGGAATCCAGATGCAGAGAGGGAGGAGTGATAAGAAAACAGGGACAAGACCAGGCTACAGAAACCCACAGAGACAGCTGAACTGAACAAGGGGGAGCTACTGGACCTTCCAGATTGAAGCAAGCATTGGACCTACTCAGACCCCCTGAACATTTGTCTCTCTGAAGGCCTGGGTAGTCTAAGGGACCTCTGACAGTGGAACCAGGATGTGTCCTTGGTGCATGAAAGGACCCTGGAGCACATTCCCCAGGGAGGGACACTCCCCTAACATAGAGGCAGGAGGGAGGGCCTAGTTCCTACTCCAAATGACTTGACAGATTTTGTTGATCCCTCCTGGAAGGCATCATCCCTGTGGAGTGGGTTATGGTCCAGCTAATCCAACAATGGCTGGTGGTGAATGGAAAATCCAAAAAATCCAGTAGTTATTTTCTCCACAAGGCAGGGTGTATCAGCTGGTCTTTAGTACACCTGGAAATACTGAGGAAGTAGGCTCTCATGACAGTGAAGAAGGAATGGATTTGTTAGCAAGGTGAAAGTAAGCAAGCAAAGAGCAAAATCTTTTTTTGTCTATGTCCTTATATAGGCTTTCAGAAGAAGGTGTGGCCCAGATTAAAGGTGTGTCTTCCCCCATTTCCAGATCTGGATTAAATGTATGTGTCTTCCTACCTCAGATATCTGGATTAGAAGTGGATTTACCTACTTCAAATTAAGCAAAAATTAATCACAGGTGTGTCTTACATTTTTGGATTTTAGCTAATTCCAGATGTAGTCAAGTTGACAACGAAGAATAGCAATCACAAAGATGGAAAATACATTTCTTCCTAAAATGTATTTGCCATTACTGGTCTGGGTTCTGGTAACTAGGGCACAGGATAGGTCTCTTTTTTATAGACAAAAGTTCTTTTTGATATATGTGTCTAAAATTCTTAAAAATCTTGTATCTCAATTACAGAAAATATAATTAAAAACTGGCTAAAATATGCTCATACAAAAGTTCACACACAGACAGCTATATGTGCTAACTAGTATGAAAGTCATCATTTTTTTATTATTTCAGCTTACAATGTATTACTGTATTTTATTGGTATAGCACTTCATTTTCTATCTTGTTTAACCACCAGCTCTTCCTGTCTTTTCTTGTGGTCTGGGTTGCATAGTCCTTTAGAAGTAGAAAAACACATTTTGAAAACCGAGATACTTGTAGTAATGGGAAGATACACTGAAGCAAATAGAGCTGACTGGCCACTGTGGTAGAAGTGAAAAGATTGGTGGGCAGCTGAATGGATCCTGGAACAATATTGGGAGAGGACATCTGGTTAGGCAGCAGCATAGTGCAATAGATAATAGACAAGCAGGGTATCTATGTTTTGGAGAAGGACAGATTTGGTTAGATTTAATTTTCCTGTGTACAGTTTCTCAGCATATTATTTATATCATGTATACTTGACCACTGTAGAGTTTGAGGAAGTTAGTGTGAGTTGTTGTACAGATAGTTTCTAGTGATAAAGTCTCTCATATGCAATTACAGGCTATGCAAATGTAAATAGGGCACTTCTTTTTGTGATCGATCAACGTTCAATTCTGGTCAAAAGTCTTGGTCATAGGGCACAGGCCATATGGTTGCAGCTCTGTCATGACAGGTACAAAAGTTTTTGATTTATGAACCATATTTGTGAAAATTATGTAAAAGAGATCTCCATATTCCACTCTTTTATTAGTAGTCCTTCTGGTCAGAGCAAAATAGTTGATTGTAGATCTGTTATTGTACCTGTTTCAGGATGTACAGGTAACATGCTGGCCCTGCCAATTGAATTAGTTGTTGCTCTGTCAGGGGTTCCATCAGGTGCCACAAAAACATTAGCCATACTCAGGAATGGTTTGAATAGAAGGTCTTTGTTGCCTTGTTGAGGGGCATAAGAGAAGGGCATATTCCACTGGTAGGTATTGAAATCTTTGTTGAATCATTGTCTAGAGATGGAACTGTAAAACCCTAGAAGACACATACATGACAAACAAAAAATGCAAAGGTCAAGTTGGTGCCTTGAAACTTTATCCTTATTGGCCAGTTTTAATAGTCTTATGCATACGATGAGAAGTTATTCATAAATATCATTCTTCTGTGAACCCTGGGAGTTGCAGTAATGATTAGCCTGACAAAATATGCCCACTAGTGCAGTAGTGGCACAAAATCTATGGGACTTACCAACCAGTTCTGATCGGGTAGATGACTCATTCCATGAGATAAAACCTCTACTCAGCACTGTTAACAGAAACAAGAACTTGTGCCTAGATAGGTCATAGATAGACTAGAAGAGAACATGTAACTATCATTCTGCTAAGTGGACATAGTATTAAGATGATTCCTAATGGCTTATTTTTGTATCTATAGATCAGTTCATCTCTTAACCCTCACCAGAGAAGATTATTCTTGATGTAGATGGTGATTAACTGAGACCCTCAACTAGTTGATATGCAGAGAATAAGAGATTTCAGATTGTTCAGCCCTAAATTGTATGTTTCTATAACATCCCTATCTCCAAGGTTCAGCAGTCTTTACAGAAGAAGGACAGGAAGATTATACAAGACAGAGATGGTGGATGACTTCAAGGAAATTATTTTCTAGGCATAGCAGGGTATATCTATGATCTCACAGCATACACAAGTTCTGTGAAAGCTCAAGCCAGATAAACTATGAGCACAGAGGAGGTGGGGTGACTATAAAGTTTCACCTGTTGTTGAGGAGTTACTGACATTTGATACCTTCAGGAGAGGGAGAGCCAGTTTCTTTAATCATCTGACCTCTAGCAGGTTGATCATACTTCAGGACATGCTCAAAACCCAAGAGTTTTTGGACAACAGAAACTGAACAGGTTTACAAACAAGAGAGAGAACCTAAAGTTATGTGGATAGGGAGATGACTCTGACAAGAGTTGGGAACAAGGACAGTGAGAATGATGAAAATACATTATATGAATTTGTCAAATAATTAATAAAAATATTATTTTAAAAACGCAAGGACCAAATATAAGAAGTAAGCAGTAGTCTCAGAAAGTGAGGCAACCAGGAAAATCAAGACCAGATACTTGTCTTAAAATCCCTCTAGTCAAATCCTCTTTTTGTTCCTTGTTCTCAAAATTACTGGAATATTTGATGAAAATTTGTAGATATTTTTCACTTGTTCAGATTTATGGTAGCATTCCTTCCAGCAGTTGGCAAATCTAGGGCTCAGTGGTTTTGAATTATAACTACAGAGAGTGAAATTAGTGTCCTATATTATCCAGTTCTCGAGCTAGCACTGCTATTTACTTAGTGAGTTGATGGGAGATGTCATTCTGTAAATATGTTTCTCTTAATGCTTAATGAATAAAGCACTCTTGGTCAATAGGAAACCAAGATAGGCAGGACTAGGAGATAAGGATAAGAGAGGAAATAGTAAGGAGGAATCAGCATGGAGAGAGGGGAGAGAGCCAAACGCTGGCCCCTCTCTCAGGTAAGATGAGACCACGTGGCAATACTTAGATTAATAGAAATGGGTTAATATCTAAGACAGAGCTAGCCAATAAGAAACTACAGCTTTATATCTACACAATGGCCTATAGCTTTATATCTAACACAATGTCTCTGTGTGTTATTTGGGGCTGGCATAGCTGTGGGACCAGACCGGAAGGGAAAAACCTACTCCTAACAGTGAATTCCAGGTAGTCTTTGGCAGTATAAAGGAAGAAAGCCGTAGGTCTCATATAGAGAGAAAAAAAAAGACTCAATTGTCACTCATGTCACTAAATACAACCTGTGTAGAACATAAGGAACATAGCAAAATTACTTTCATTTTTTAAAATCTAGAATATGTGTAGTGCATATACACCATGATTTTTTTCTGTTATATATTTTCTTTGTAAAACATATTTGCTATTTGCTTAACACAAATTATTTATTTTTTATTCTGGCTAGAATATTTTTCATTATACAGTATAGAAATTAAGCCAGATGTTTCAAGTAATGATAATTGGAGTTATGTATTGGTTCAGTGACAGCAACCTTTATGCTATAGTGGTACTCTTCAGGGATACCATGGGTTTGTAGATGTCAGTGTTGACCTCTTCTCACAGGTAGGTAGTCCTGAGAGAGCTAGGAACCTTGAATATATTTTAATGTAATTTATTATTTAGGATTAATGTATTAATTATAACATGATAAAGGGCCTCCATGCCTTTTTATACTAATGATACTAAGAAGACCTGTCTAGTTATTTTACTTGAAGAAATTTAAACATCTTCAAGAAGTTAATTATGTTAAGATTAATTCGTTAAAATCACTTGAGACTTCAAAATAGAGTGTAGAAAGGAGAATGAGTTAATGATTTTTCACCTTGTATATCTAAATATTGTCTCAAATAAGGTGAGTAGGTCATGCTAGAAGTAATTGCTGCTCCTGTACCTAAGAAAGAATTGGCATGTGACCAAATTAGAAAGGGCTTCTCTCTTGTTGAACAAAATGCATTGTTTAATCCTGGAGTGACCCTGAAAGACAGCATCAAAACAGTTGCCTGATTGGCAAATGCTGTGAACAACTGAAATGACTTCAATGAGGAATGTTAGTTCTTTCCCAGCAGTGTCTGTGATGCACTTCTGTGGGCAACAGCAGGGTTGGGCTGGGCCAGAAGTGGGTGAGGAGAGAACTAGACTGACATCCAGTCTGAATTAAGTCAATGATTTCAGAGCTAAGGAATGGAGACAAGGGAATTAGTGGTTTGATGTGGCCAGAAACAAGATGGAAGTCAGTTAACTAGGGCATCAGGTGTAAGAGTGATGGGAAATCAATCAGGCCTGGGAAGTTAAGGATGAAAGATTAGAAATAAGATCAAACCTGATGACACAAGCAAATGAGTGTAGTAAAACTTGAACTAGAAAGTGTATAGTTTTCTATACTTCTTTTTCTGGCAATTATGGTCTTGAAGATGTTTTATCTTTTACCAAGTAGCTCAAGGGGTTTCCAGAGATGTGGCCTTGTCCAAATTTCTGTATGCTCTACTTATCAACTGTATACCCTTTGGAAAACAAGAAATGTTTTCAGCATTTACTGTATTCATCCATGAAACAGTGATGCTACAGTTCACATTCCATATGTCTTCTAAAAGTATATTTGGTTTGGAATAATTCACCTGTACATCAAGATGCAAGTATTTTCTGACATACTACACTGGTATATGGTATGTGTTCATAGCATATTTAATATTTTTGTCTTGTAGATAGCAAAGACAATTGCTATCTACAATTTTGAGCAAATTCTTTAAGCTTGTCTGTGCTTTTCAAGAAAATAATCTCAAATATATCTCTATCTCTATGAATAAATTTTGTTTAAATAAGTGAAAGTCATCTACAGTGGAAGGCATAAAACAATGATGAAGGAAACTGAAGTGGATAAAAAGAAAGAGAGATATTTGGATTTATGAATTTGTTGAATCAACATTGATAAAATGTCCATCATACCCAAGGCTCTATGTAATCCTCATCAAAACCCGGATATATACTCTTCAGAAACAAAACCCAAATGTTTACTGAATCACAAATGGAACTGAATAATTAAAGATATCTTTCACAAAACACAACAGGGAGCATATAAAATGTACAACAAAGTCATAGTAGCCAATGTATTATTACATTGTATTGTAATAAGAACAAGCCTTTAGACCAGCAGAGTAGAATATAGGGTATAGGATTATATATATGTATAAGTATACATATACATTCAACTTATTATTGATAAAGGTGCTAAGAACATGCATCAGAGACAGGATAATAAGTAGTGCTAAGAAAATTGAATAGCTATATATAGAAAATTAAAGGTATGTTTATGTTTCTCACCTGTGAAACAAACACTCAAAATGAATTAAAGTGGTTAAGTTTAAGAATTTGAAAATGTATAGAAATGCTTTAGGGCATTAAAACAGGATTTCTTTAAAAAGGAAAGATCTTAAAATCATAAGACATAAAAGCAAAGCTAGACCAATGGGATTTCACTAAATATAAAAGTTTCTGGATAGCAAACATGCAGTAGAGTGGAGAGACAACTTACACGATGCAAGAAACATTTACAAACTCTTATACAACTATCTAGGTGCTGGTATCTAGGCTATATAAAGAAGTCCAAAAGTTCAATACTGGTGAAGCAAACTCCTTTAAAAATGGGCCACACACCCAAATAGACAGTTCTTTTTTATTTTTAAACATTTATTTATTTTATGCTGGACATAATTATACATGCCATTTTTTAAAAAGGAAAACAAACCTTTATAAACAATATTTGGGAATTTGGGTGTTGTTCTTTCCAAACTGCTTCCTGCTGGTAAGGGGTGCTGTCATGGGGGAATCCTAAGAAGATGCAGAAATCCTGGCTGTAGTGGTCTGCAAGGCTGCATTTTCCCATTGATGTTGCTTCAGGAGGTCTTGCTCAATCAAACCACATTAATCTGGAAGGAATCCACAGCTTTTCATTTTCTGTGGAGACAAAATTAGAAATCCTTTTCCCCAGTAACTTGTTCTTAGGCTTAAATTTTGAAGTCAAAACATTTTAAATATATATATGTGTATACACACACACACACACACATATATGATTAATCCAGCAGCATTTGTTCCTTCTTTCTTTTTATTAATCATATAATTTAAAAATTTTACATGTGGATCCAGGTTTCCTCCCCCACCCTCCCTCTAACCCTCCCTCCCTTTCTCCCTCTTACCCTCTTTCCCTGGAGACATGCACCCTGGCCAACCTCCCCTCCCATCCCCTCCCTCACCATTCCAAATATAGGGCTATGCTATCCAGGTTGGGTCATATAAATCTGTCAAGTCATTTGAAGTAGGGACTAGGACTTCTCTCCTGTCACTAGGTTAAGGGGGTATCCCTCCATGGGGGATGTGTCCCCAAGGTCCTTTTGTGCAACAGGAATAGATCCTGTTTCTACTGTCTGAGGCCCCCCCCCCCCCAGGCTGCTCAGTCCTTCTAGCTGAGACCCATATTCAGGAGGTCTGAGTCAATACCTTACTGGTTTCCTAGCCATCAGTCTGGGGGGCCAAAGGTCCTCCTTGTTCAGGTCAGCTGTCTTTGTGAGTTTCTGCAACCTGATCTTGTCCCCTCTCTCTGCATCTGGATTCTAGTTCGACTCAGTGTTTGGTTATGGGTGTTTGCTTCTGTTTCCAACAGGTACTAGATGAGAACTCCATGATGGTGGTTAATTTAGTTGATGATCTCACTATCAAGGAAGGACATTTATGGTAGCCTTTCCATGGTTGCTCGAATTATTAGTTGGAGTCGGTCGTGAACTTATCTAGACATTTCTTTATGTTAAGTTTTCTCTTGAAACCAAAAATGGCTCCCTCTTTTATGTCGCTCCCCCTTTCACCCTGGCTCAATCTATCTAGTCACATGTATTTTCCTCCCCTATCCTTCTCTTTCTCCTAGTTCTCTCTCCATTCACTGCCCCCCATTTCCCATGTGCACTGGGGGGACTTGTCCCTTCCCCCTTTTGTGAGGGACCATATATGAATCTCTTAGAATACACCTTGAATCCAAGTTTGTGTGGTGGTGTGTATTATAGGCTGGTGCTCCTTTGCTCTATGTCTAAAATCCATATATGAGTGAGTACATACCCTGTTCCTCTTTTTGTGACTGGGTTACCTCATTCAGGATGGTTTCTTCAAGTTCCATCCACTTGCCTGCTAATTTCAATCTTCCGTTATTTTTTTTTTGCAGAGTAGTATTCCATTGTGTAGATGTGCAACATCTTCTTTATCTATTCTTCAGTTGAGAGGCATCTAGGTTGCTTCCAGGTTCTTGCTATTACAAATAATGCTGCTATGAACATAGTTGAGCACATCTTTGTTGCATGGATGTGGGTCATTTGGATATATACCTAAGAGTGGAATTGCTGGGTCCTGTGGTAAGCTAATTCCCATTTTCCTGAGGAACCGCCATACTGAGCTCCAAAACATCTCTACAAGTTTGCACTCCCACCAGCAGAGAAGAAGTGTTCCCCTTTCTCCATATCCTCTCCAGCATAAGTTGTCATTGGTGTTTCTAATTTTAGCCATTCTGGCAGGAGTAAGATGGTATCTCGATTTGTTTTCATTTGCATTTCTCTGATAGCTAAGGATGTTGAACATTTTCTTAAGTGTCTTTCAGCCTCTTTGATTTCCTCTATTGAGAATTCTTTCTTTAATTCTGTACTCCATTTTTTAATAGGGCTATTTAGCAGTTTGTTGACTAGTTTCTTGAGTTCTTTGTATATTTTGGAGATCAGCCCTTTGTCAGATATAGGATTGGTAAAAATGTTTTCCAGTCTATGGGCTTCTGTTTGGTCCCGTCAACTGTGTCCTTTGCCTTACAGAAGCTTCTAAGTTTGGGGATGTCCCACTTATTAATTGTTGATCTCAGTGTCTGTGCTACAGGAGTTATGTTCAGGAAGCGGTCTCCTACACCAATTTGTTCATTTGTTCAAGGGTACCTCCTACTTTCTCTTCTAAGAGGTTCAGTGTGGCTGGATTTATGTTGAGGTCTTTGATCCATTTGGATTTGAGTTTTGTGCATGGAGATAGACATGGGTCTGTCTGCAGTCTTCTACACACTGTCATCCACTTGTGTCAGCACCATTTGTTGAAGATGCTTTCCTCCCTCCATTGTATTTTTTTTTTAGCTGTTTTTGTCGAAAATCTGGTCTTCGTAGGTGTGTGGATTAATATTGGTATTTTGGACTCAATTCCATTGGTCTACCTGTTTATTTTTGTACTAATACCAGGTTGTTTTCAGGAGTATAGCTCTGTAATAAAGCTTAAAGTCAGGGATGGTGAGGCCTCCTAAAGTTATTGTACAGGGTTGTTTTTGCTATCCTGGGTCTTTTGTTTTTCCATTCAAATTTGACAATTATCCTTTCAAGGTCAGTGAAGAATTGTGCTGGGATTTTAATGGGGATTGCATTGAATCTATAGATTGCTTTTGGCAAGATTGCCATTTTTACTATATTTATCCTTCCAATCCAAGAGCATGGGAGATCTTTCCATTTTCTGGTATCTTCTTTAATTTCTTTCTTTAAAGACACAGCATTCTTATTGTATAGATGTTTCACATGTTTTGTAAGCATTACCCTGAGATATTTTATGTTGTTTGTGGCTATTGTAAAGGGTGATCTTTCTCTGATTTCTTTCTCAGCCTCTTTGTTGTCTGAATAACGTGGGGCTACTGATTTTTTTGAGTTTATCTTGTATCCTGTTAGTTGGCTGAAGGTATTTTTCAGTTGTAGGAGTTCCTTGGTAGAGTGTATTGGGTCGCTTATGTAAACTATCATATCAACTGAAAATACAGACAGTTTTACTTATTTCTTTCCAATTTGGATCCCCTTGATCTCCCTTTGTTATCTTATAGCTTTAGCTAGAACTTCAAGTACAATATTGAAAAGATATTGAGAGAGAGCACAGCCTTGTCTTGTTCCTGATTTTAGAGGAATTGCCTTAAGCTTCTCTCCATTCAGTTTGGTGTTGGCTGATAGTTTACTGTATATTGCTTTTATTATGTTTAAGTATGTTCCTGTTATCCCTGATCTCTCCAAGACCTTTATAGTGCAATTGTGTTGAATTTTATCAAAGGCTTTGCCAGCATCTATGGAGATGATCAATGGTTTTTGTTTTTCAGTTTGTTTATATGTTGGATCACGTTGATAGATTTTCATATGTTAAACCATCCTTGCAACCCAGGGATAAAGCCTACTTGGTCTTGGTGGATCATTTCTCTGATGTATTCTTGGATTCAGTTTGCCAGTATTTTATTGAGTATTTTTGCATTGATGTTCATCAGGGATATTGGTCTGTGGTTTTCTTTCTTGGTTGTATCATTGTGAGGCTTGGGTATCAAGGTGATTGTGGCCTCATAGAAAGAGTTTTGTATTGTGCCTTCTGTCTCTATTGTGTGGAACAATTTGAGGAGTATTGGAATTAGCTCTTCCTTGAATATCTGGTAGAATTCTGCACTGAAGCCATCTGGCCCTGGACTTTTTTTGGTTGGAAGGCGTTGGGTGATTGTTTCGATTTCATTGGAGCTTATAGGTCTATTTAAGTTTTTTGTCTGTTCTTGATTTAATTTTTATAAGTGATAGTTATCCAGAAATTTGTTTATTTCTTTTGAATTTTCAAATTTTGTAGAGTACAGGTTTTCAAAGTAGGACCTGAAAGTTGTCTGGATTTCCTCAGTGTCAGTTGTTATGTTCCCCTTTTCGTTTCTGATTTTGTTAATTTGCATGATTTGGATAAAGGTTTGTCTATCTTGCTGATCTTCTTGAAAAACTAACTCTTTGTTGCATTGATTTTTTGTATTGTTTTCCTGGTTTCTATTTTATTGATTTCAGCCCTCAAATTGATATTTCCTGGTGTCTACCATTTGCTTCTTTTTGTTCCAAGGCTTTCAGTTACGTTGTTAATTCTCTAATGTGACTATCCTCTGTTTCCTTCATATGGGCAATCAGTGCTATGAACTTCCCTAGTAACACTGCTTTCAAGGTGTCCCATAAATTCAGATATGTCCTGTCCTCATTCTCGTTGAATTTTAGGAAGTCTTTCTTTCTTTATTTCTTCTTTGACCCAGGTGTGGTGCAATTGCACAATGTTCAGTTTCCATGAGTTTGTAGGGTTTCTGTGATTTGTGTTGTTGTTGAATTCCAATGTTAAAGCATGGCGGTCTGATAAGATACAGGGGACTATTCCAATTCTTTTGTATCTGTTGAGGTTTATTATGCCATGTAGTATGTGGTTGATTTTAGAGAAGGTTCCATGCAAATCAGAGAAGAAAGTATATTCTTTTGTGTTTGGATGGAATGTTCTATAGATGTCTGTAAACCCCGTTGAGACATAACTTCTGTTAGCTCTTTTGTTTCTTTGTTGAGTTTCTGGTTGGTGGTCCTGTCTAGTGGTGAGAGTGGGGTGTTGAAATCTTCCACTATAATTGTGTGAGGTATTATTTGAGCTTTGAGTTTCAGTAGTGTTTCTTTTACAAATGTGGGTGCCTTTGTATTTGGGGCATAGATGTTCAGAATGGAGACTTTGTGTTGATGGATTTCTCCTGCGATGACTATGAAATGACCATCTTCATCTCTTTTGATTAATTTTGGTTTGAAGTCTAATTGTTAGATATCAGTATAGCCACACCTGCTTGGTTCTTGGTTCCATTTGATGGGAAGATCTTTTTCCAGCCCTTTACCCTGAGGTAATATCTATCTTTGAATCTTAGATATGTTTTTTGTATGCAGCAGAAGGATGAATTCTGTCTTTGTAGCCAATCTGTTAGCCTGTGTCTTTTTATAGGCAAGTTAAGACCATTAATGTTGAGGGAGAATAAGGACCATTGATTGTTAGTGCTTGTTTGTTTTAGATTTGCTTCTGGCAGGGGTATTGTGAATATATTTGTCCTGCTTTACCCTTTGGTTCTGGTGAAGTGGGATTATCTGTTGCCTATGTCTTTGTGACTGTAGTTAACTTCCTTGGGTTGGAGTTTTCCTTCCAAAACTTTCTGTAGCGCTAGATTTGTAGATACATATTGTGAAAATCTGGCTTTGTCATTAAATATCTTGTTTTCTCCATCTATAGTGATTGAGAGTTTTGCTGGGTATAGTAGCCTGGGCTGGCATCCTTGGTCTCTTAATAATTGTAGAACGTCTATCCAGGACCTTCTGGCCTTGAGCGTTTCTATGGAAAAGTCAGGTGCAATTTTGATAGGTCTGTCTTTATATGTTACCTGTGCTTTTTCCTTCACTTCTCTTAATATTCTTTCTTTATTCTGTATGTTAGGTGTTTTGATTATCATATGTTGAGGGACCTATTTTTCTTTTGGTCTGAAAGCCCCCCCAAGGGAGACACTCACTCAAATCTCGGGAATAGCGCGAAACCAGTGAGGCACCGAGACCGGACTTGCTGCAATCACACGAGGAAGTTTATTGAAAACGGAATTGGATGAGATCTCAGGCCAGCATGCTGGGGTCGAGACTCATACACCCACGCGGGAGTAGAGGAGTTCGACCCTGACCCAAACTTGTGACAAGCTTATAAAGTCAAAAACCGCAAAAGAGGGGAAGGAAATAGGGGAAGTCCAAAGTTACACGTTTACTCATCAGCTTACTAGGGAGGAGGTAGGGGAGATCATGAGTTACATGTTTACTTATCAGTTAAGCTATGTATTGTATTAAACAAGGCATTGGAACATTCCACAGAGGTCGTTGGGACATCCTGGAGTTATCTAAGGAACTATTTTTCTCAAGAGAGTTCCGTGAGTGACCACCTGCAGGGGACGGAGGCCCTAGGGTGGCGAGTTCATGTCCTTACAGACAGCTAGTAAATTTTTTACTTTTCATTCCCCACTTCTTCTTGTGAATTGCTCTAATCTTAGAGCGATCCCTCAGTTTCTCGTAGTATCTGGTACTGCTGTCTTAAGACCATTACCTGGACAGCACTTATCCTTTCTTTTATAAATGCCACCAGCCTATTTAGAATACATGGCCCGAAGGTTAGGATCAGCATCAAAATGATTAAAGGCCTGGCCACGGTGGAGACCAGAGTAGAGAACCAAGGTGACTGATTAAACCAATTTTCATACCATCCTTGGTATGCTTCTCTTTCTTTTTTTCTGTTTTCTAGCTTTTCTCTAAGCCTTGCCATGGAATCTCTGATGGCACCGGAATGATCTACATAGAAGCAACATTCTTCCTTTAAGGCAGCACAGAGCCCTCCCTCTTTAAGAAAAAGCAGGTCTAATCCCCTTCTGTTTTGCAGCACTACCTCTGACAATGAAGGTAATGATTCTTCTAGTTTAGTTTTGGAGTGCTCTAACGCTCCCAGGTCTGCATCCATAGCCGCTCTGAGCTCATTATAGTAGTAGGGCTGCTGAATAAGGGCAGATGCTCCAGTCCCAATCCCTGCCGCTACTCCTAATCCTAACACGACAGCTAAGGTCAGGGTTACAGGTTCCCTCGTGTAACGAGTACGGTGATCAAATTCATCTATAAATGAACCATCATCATGATAGATGACCCTAGGCACCAGCTGGACCAAAATACAAAAGTCCCTAGTACTGTTAAAAAGTGATGTATGCAGGCAGGGGGTCA
The DNA here is from genome assembly GCA_030556225.1 of Cricetiscus sungorus. Classification (NCBI taxonomy): domain Eukaryota; kingdom Metazoa; phylum Chordata; class Mammalia; order Rodentia; family Cricetidae; genus Cricetiscus; species Cricetiscus sungorus. The sequence continues at coordinate 412,944 of JANBXA010000642.1, forward strand.
GGCCAGTGCCACAGGCCCACCAATTACCTGGGGGGGGATACTAGATATTGATTTGGGCCATCTGTCAGGGTGTTAATAGTTACGTTACAGAGGGGCTAGTGTCTGGTAGGCACTTTGCCTATGCATAGTCCAGTGCCTGATACCGCTGACAGGGTCAACTTTCGTTGGCTCCCCCAGGGGCAATGCGAATGGTCAGAAGTAACATTATAGCTCCGCATTTGAGCTATTCCCTCATAATAAGGGGGACTAGAAGCAAAGCACAGCCAGGAAGATTGGGTAGCAGTTGGGTTTGTACGGTTTAAAACGACGAACACACTATCAAGCAGATTAAATAGGCGATCCTCGGTTCTCATAGGGTGTGGGGGGATGTGATCAAAAGAGGGTATGGAGTAGGGCTGGTAGAGGAACCTTCCTTTGGTGATGGGGTGAGACTAGGAAGTCTCTCAGGCCTGGGTAGGGGGTTATCAAGCACCGGATTGGGGCCTACCGGTTGTGCGGGCGGACTCTCTATCTTCATCCTGATAGCAAAAAACTAACCCTGGGTCTCCTGCTCTAGTATAGACTCTCCACTCCCAGCGGTTACCTTTTACCCATTGACGATCTTGTTTTCCCTGTGCTGTGAAACTAATATTCAGAGGGTTGCAATAGTTGCCTTTGCATGGCCCCTGAGGGCCACACGAGGCCCCGGGAGCACATCCAGTCTTATAAGATGGGTACTTAGATGTGTCTCTCTCTCCTTTTTCTGGCTCTTCCGGCTTACGACCCTTTTTTTACTATAATCAGATCCCAGGAGGAGGAAGGATTCCAGTAGGCTTCTCCTGTGGTCTCACATCCCCATTTAGCACAGAAATAACCTGATGCCCCTCCACATCGTCTCTTCATCTCTCTGTTATGTCCCTGCCTGGGGCAGACGTAGAAGTCTGCTGCCTGGAGGTTGGCTCAGAAGAATTGTCCGGAACATCCCAATGTGCTCCCTATACCATGAGGGACACATTGTTCCTCCGGGGGTGGTTTATCTAAATTGTCATAATTAGAAAGATCCCAGGCCAGGGAACCGGCAGCTAACTTACAGATATCAGGTGCAAGATCCGGCCACCAAGTCCAAGGGGGGTGCACTGCGGTTTTTGACCACACAGCGGTGCCCTCTTCATTAAGCACTTCCCATGTCAGTCTTTGGGGGGCATGAGGGTTATCCCCCAAGGTTGGGGCTACGGCGAAGGCGCAGCTTAAGAGGATTGTCACTGGCTGCCACTGTCCAATTATCTTCGCGGTTGTCTTCATTTTGACTGGGTGCCTTTTTTATGTGAGAAGCGTGGATCCAGGCAGCAATCCCGTCTACCTTTACTGCCGTGGGAGTAGTCAACAGCACCAGATAGGGTCCTTTCCACCGAGGCTCAAGCGTGCCAGTGTGATGTCGTCTGACCAAGACTGAGTCTCCAACTTGGAACCCGTGGGGCACCGCGGTGGTCCCTGGAGTGTAGGCTTCTTTGATCTGATTCCAGATCTGTGTTTTGACAACTTCTAAGGCCTTCAAGTGAGTAAACAGAGCAGAGGAGGAGGGAGAGTCAGTGCAAGGATCCAATATCCCTCCTGACTCAGTCAAGGGGGGGGGTCCCCCATGTAGGATTTCATAAGGGGTAAGGCCAAAACATCCAGGTGTGTTTCGGACCCTAAGGAGTGCAAAGGGGAGGAGGGTCACCCAGTCTTTGCCGCCGGTCTCAATAGCCAATTTAGTAAGGGTCTCTTTTAGGGTTCTATTCATTCTTTCTACCTGTCTTGAGCTCTGGGGTCTGTAAGCACAATGTAATTTCCAATTAGTCCCCAGTTGGGTGGCCAACTCCTGACTTACCTGGGCAACAAAAGCAGGCCCGTTGTCCGAACCGATTACCTTGGGAATCCTGAACCGGGGCAGGATTTCTTCCAGTATCTTCTTGGTTACTACTTGAGCAGTTTCAGACTTGGTGGGAAAGGCTTCCACCCATCCTGAAAAAGTGTCTATAAAAACTAGAAGGTACTTACTACCATATTTTCCTGGCTTAATTTCAGTGAAGTCTACCTCCCAATAAACTCCTGGCCGGTCTCCCCTCATCCTTTTTCCAGGTTCTTTGAACTGTCGGGCAGCATTGGTCAAGGTGCAGGCTTGACATGACTCTACTACCTCTTTTACTACTGTATTTAATCTTAGAACATAATATTTAGAACCTTTGATTAATTGCTTAAGCTTTTCATTTCCAAGATGAGTTAGCTGGTGTATTCGTCTCACACAGTCTTGCCCTTCCTTAGAGGGCAGAATGATTCGTCCATCCTTGGTTTTTGCCAATCCACCGGAACCGAACATCCGAGCTTTTCCTGCACAGGCCATATCGTTGATTAAATCATAATCTTTATAGGGATAGATGAAGCTGGGATCCATGGCTTGCGGGGGTTCTGGCGGGGTTCCAGTTTCCTCCACCAGTACTACCACTCCCTGGGCAGCTTGCTTTGCTGTTAGATCAGCCATCTGGTTCCCCTTTGTGACTGGGTCAGCCCCTTTCTGGTGTCCCAGGCAGTGGACGATGGCTAATTTTTTTGGAAGATGTATGGCTTCTAGGAGGGCCAGGATTTCTTCTTTGTTTTTAATGTCTCTTCCTGCTGAGGTGAGTAGGCCCCTCTGCCTGTAGATGGCCCCATGAATGTGGGCTGTGGCGAAAGCATAACGGCTGTCGGTGTAAATGTTGATAGCCTTACCTTCTGCCAGACGCAGAGCTTGAGTCAGTGCCAGAAGCTCAGCTTTTTGAGCAGAGGTTCCTTCTGGGAGACTGCTAGCCCAAATTACCTGCTTTCCATCCACCACCACTGCTCCCGCCCTTCTTTTACCTTCTACCACAAAACTGCTGCCGTCTGTATACCAGTTAGGCACCCCCGGCCAAGGTTGGTTAGTCAGGTCTTTCCTGGTCCCGGTTTCTTCAGCCAGGACATCAGTGAATCGGTGTACCGGGGTAGAGTTGTCTGCTTCGGGGAGCAGGGTGGCCGGGTTGAGAATAGCAGGAGGAGCAAAGGTTATTCGATCGTTTAACAACAAGCTCTGGTAATGTGTCATCCGGGCGTTTGTCATCCAGCGGTCGGGGGGCTGCCGCACAATACTTTCTAAAGCATGGGGAGCAATTACAGTCACATACTGACCCAGAGTGAGCTTATCAGCGTCTCTGACAAGTAGGGCTACTGCAGCAATGGCTTTCAAGCAAGAGGGCCACCCACTGGCGACGGGGTCTAGCTTTTTAGATAGGTAGGCCACTAGCCGCTCCCAGGGCCCCAGGGTCTGAGTCAGAACTCCACAGGCCACTCCAGCCCATTCATCAACATAAAGAGTGAAAAGCTTAGATCTGGCAGGGCCAAAGCAGGAGCTGTGAGCAGGGCAGTCTTTATATTGTCAAAGGCTCTTTGGTGCTCCTCCGTCCAGGTGAATGGGACTTTTTCTTTAGTGAGTGGGTGCAGAGGGGCTGCCAACATGGCGAACCCTGGTATCCAGAGTCTACAAAAACCTGCAGTTCCCAAAAACTCACGTACTTGTCGAAGAATGGTGGGGGTTGGGATCTGCATCACAGTCTTTTTCCGTGCTTCAGTGAGCCACCACTTCCCTTCTCGGAGGGTGTATCCTAGGTAGGTCACCTCCAAGCGACATAACTGGGCTTTCTTGGCGGACACCCGGTACCCCAACTCACCCAATTCCTTTAGGAGCTTTTTGGTCCCATCGAGGCACAGTTCCTGGGTCGAAGCTGCGAGTAGTAAATCATCTACGTACTGCAAGAGAGAAATCTGAGGGTTCTGGGCCCTGAAGGGTGCAAGGTCACGGTGGAGGGCTTCATCAAAAAGAGTCGGTGAATTTTTGAATCCCTGTGGCAACCTAGTCCAGGTCAGTTGACCCGTATGTCCTCCTTCGGGATCTCGCCACTCAAAAGCGAATAGGGGTTGGCTACTCGGATGCAATTTGAGACAGAAAAAGGCATCTTTCAAATCCAGAACGGTGTACCAGGATCGTTCAGGCGGTAAGGAACTCAGCAAGTTGTAAGGGTTGGGCACAGTTGGGTGAATGTCCTGTACCTGTTTATTGACTTCTCTTAAGTCCTGGACAGGTCGATAATCATTGGTTCCAGGCTTACGTACCGGCAGGAGGGGGGTATTCCAAGGGGACCGGCAGGGAATCAGTATACCTTGTTGTAACAGTCTCTGGATATGTGGTCGAATGCCTTCTTTAGCCCCTTGAGTTATGGGGTACTGTCTGACTGAGACGGGGGTGGCAGCTGCTTTCAGCTCAACTATGACGGGTGGCACTTGTTTGGCCAGTCCCATTCCAGCCTGCTCTGCCCAAACCTCTGGAAAAGCTGTCAGCCACTCTTTAGGGGGCAAAATCCCAGTCTTGGGTTCATGGAGGCGATATTCTTCTTCTAGACTTAAAACTAAGTATGTTATAGGGGCCTCTTCCCAGGTGACTTCTGTTCCCTTCGGGGTGAACTGGACCTGAGCCTTTAGTTTGGTCAACAAGTTCCTCCCCAGAAGGGGCACAGAACACTCAGGAATCACAAGAAAAGAGTGCGTTACTTGGCTTTTTCCTATTTCTAAACTTCTTTTGGTTGTCCAGGGGTAAAGTTTACTTCCAGTGGCTCCCATAACCAGAGTTCTTTTTGATCCTAATTGTCCTAATGGTTTAGTCAAAACTGAGTGTTCGGCTCCTGTATCTACTAAGAAATTAACGGGGTTCCCCTCCACAGAGAGAGTTACCCTAGGCTCGGGGAGGGGGACCGAGCCCCGACTCCCCTAATCTTCCTCCAGGGCCAGTATCTTGGGGCCCTTTTGTTTCTTTCGGGGGCAATCTCTGGCCCAGTGTCCTTTTTCTTTACAGTATGCACATTGGTCTTTCTTAAGTTGTAGCCTCTGTCCTCCCGGGGGTCTTCTTGCCCTGTTGCCCAGGTGTCCTGACTGTCCTTTCTCTGACCTTTCTCCACCTACTACTGCGGCCAAAATCTTAGTCAAATTCCTCTCTTGGCAGCGATCCCACCGATTTTCCCTCTCTTCTGCCTCCTTTTTTTCTCTTTCTTGTTTTTCTTCCTCGGTCTCTCTCTTGTGATACCCTTTCTCTGCCTCTTTTACTAAATCCTGAAAAGTATAATCCTGGAGCCCCTCTAATCTCTGCAACTTTTTCTTGATATCAGAGGCCGACTGCCCTATAAAAGCCATGGCTACAGCCGCCTGCTGTCCCTCCGAGGAGGGATCAAATGGGGTATATCTCCTATAAGCCTCCATCAGTCGTTCCAGGAAGACAGAGGGTGGCTCCACTGGACCCTGTAGGATTTCTCTTACCTTTGCCAAATTGGTGGGTCGCCGTGCGGCCCCTTTGAGACCTGCCACTAGAGTCCGGCGGTAGACCGTGAGACGCTCTCTACCTTCCGCAGAGTTGTAATCCCAGTCAGGGCGGACCAAGGGGAAAGCGGCATCTATAAGATTAGGGAGATTGGTGGGGGTCCCATCTGGTCCTGGAACATTCTCTCTGGCCTCTAGGAGGATCCTCTCTCTCTCTTCAGTCATAAAGAGGACCTGCAAGAGTTGTTGACAGTCGTCCCAAGTGGGCTGATGAGAATACATCAGGGACTCGAGGAGTCCCGTCAAGCCTGAGGGGTTTTCTGAGAAAGAGGGGTGGTTAGTTTTCCAGTTGTACATATCGGCTGACGAAAACGGCCAGTACTGCAGGGGGACTAGTTGCCCTGGAGCTGGGGCAGTTCCGTAAGCCCATAATGGTAAGGCAATGGTGGAGTCAGGTCCTGCGCCAGATCCCGCCGGGCTGAGACCCCTGCGGCTTCGAGTTCTGGCCGCTGGTCCTGTTTTGGAGGCCGTCCGAGAGTCTGTTGGGGCCGGCACCTGTGGGGGGGCTGCATGAGGAATGGGTTGAGGATATGGGGGAGGAGGGTGGTCAAGGAGGGAAACATCATCAATTTCAGGATAGATCCGCGGGGGAGCTGATGGAGCGGGCGCCGGCGGATCTCAAGGAGGTACTTTTGGTTTTGCGGCCACGGCCACCGTCACCGTCTCTATCCCTGATGTCCAAGGTTCCATCCAGGGTGGCGGGTTTTGGACTAGGTTCTGCCACACGAGGATGTATGGAACCTGATCAGGGTGTCCCTCTGTGTCCTGAAAGATAATTCGCTTGACAGCGGAAATGACAGATAGGTTAAAAGTTCCTCCCAAAGGCCGTCCTACACCAAAATTTGGCCATTCGGAGGAACAAAAAGTTTTCCAAGGTCTTTTTCTGACTTCAAGAAAAAGATTATGAGCCCTAGTCTTAACGTCTGTCCAATGGTCCAGAGTCAGTGTTAGTGGGGTCGTCACGGTCTGTCTCATGTCTACCTCTATTAACAAAAATAAGCACAAAGACAGAAAGACAGGAACACAAAAGCAGCTGTCGACTCCAAGTCAACCAGTAATTCTGAGAGGAGTCAGACAGGCTAGAAATGGCCCTTTGACACAGGTCGTCAAGGAGAAAATTTATCTCCCGACCTTCCCTGTGGAGGTCCACCAGGCGTCCCTGGTCCTCCTCCTGTCCTCCTGGGATGTCTCCCAGGGCGAACAAATGGTGGACACCTGGACATGTCTATCCCTGTCCACTCCACCCTACTCCTGGAGAGCGGCCTCCATAGAGCGTTTGCAAAGACGAAACTGCGATCGATCGCACCAGATTTTTGAACAGGCCACAAACACAGAGTCACAACAGAACAGAAATTCTTACCTCCAAGTGGGTCTAAGACCCCTGGGTGGTAGCGCAACTCCCGGACAAGTCCCCAAAATGAAAGCCTCCTGAAGGGAGACCCTCACTCAAATCTCGGGTATAGCGCGAACCCAGTGAGGCACCGAGACCGGACTTGCTGCAATCACACGAGGAATTTTATTGAAAACGGAATTGGATGAGATCTCAGGCCAGCATGCTGGGGTTGAGACTCATACACCCACACGGGAGTAGAGGAGTTCGACCCCGACCCAAACTTGTGACAAGCTTATAAAGGCAAAAACCACAAAAGAGGGGAAGGAAATAGGGGAAGTCACGTTTACTCATCAGCTTACTGGGGAGGAGGTAGGGGAGATCCGGAGTTAAATGTTTACTTATCAGTTAAGCTGTGTATTGTATTAAACAAGGCGTTGGAACATTCCACAGAGGTCATTGGGACATCCTGGAGTTATCTCAGGAACTATTTTTCTCAAGAGAGTTCCGTGAGCGACCACCTGCAGGGGACGGAGGCCCTAGGGTGGCGAGTTCATGTCCTTACAGACAGCTAGTAAATTATTTTACTTTTCAGGTCCAGTCTATTTGGTGTTCAGTATGCTTCTTGTACTTTAATGGGCATGTCCTTCTTTAGGTTAGGAAAGTTTTCCTTGATGATTTTGCTGAATATATTTTCGGCCCCTTTGAGCAGGGCTTCCTCACCTTCCTCTATGCCTATTATTCTTAGATTTGGCCTTTTCACAGAGTCCCACATATCCTGGATGTTTTGTGTTAAGGATTTGTTGGATTTATGATTTTCTTTGGTCGATGAATCTATTTCCTCTAGGTTATCTTCAGTACCTGAGATTCTCTATTCCATCTCTTGAATTCTGTTGGTTATGCTTGCATCTGTAGTTCCCGATCATTTGCCCAGTTTTTCTATTCCAGCATTCCTTTGGTTTGTGTTTTCTTCATTGTCTGCATTTCTGTTTTCAAGTCTTGAACTGTTTCCTTCACCTGTTTAATTGTTTTTTTTCTTGGCTTTCTCTACTTTCTTTAAGATATTTATTCATTTTTTCCAACTTTTTCTTTGTTTTATCTTCCATTTCTTTAAGGGATTTTCTCACATCTTCTTTGAGGGCCTCTATCATTTTTATGATGATAATGTTTAGGTCATTCTCTTCTGATTCATTTGCTTTGTTGTGATCCGTTCTAGTTGGTGTAGATTCCCTAGATTTTGGTGTGGGGGGTTATGCTTGTCTTTGTGGTGTTAGGTGTTTTCTTGTATTGCCATCTTCCCATAGCTTCTTTCATAGGTGTTGGTGGCGTTTCTCCCTCTCTCGAAGTGTTTAGGTGAGTCAGAGGTTGGATGTCTGTAGTTCTGGGTGGTCCAAACTCTCTAAGACGTCTCTCTATAGGCAGGGACCCAGAGATGGGGGCCAAAGATCATGCGCCAGCAGAGGACAGCTGAGGCCTCTTTGGCCGAGTCTAGCCCACAGGATGTTTCCTCAGGGATAGTTGGGTCTAGCTCTAGCCAAGGCTGCTAGCGCCTTGTGTTGGGGTACAAAGGCTGGGCTGATACTCAGGATGTTTCTGCACTGATAGGCAGGTCTAGTTGGCACTCTCTAGCTGAGTAAGGCCTCTTTAGCAGAGGCCCTGCAATGGGGGTCAAGGATCCAGCCCGCAGGAACTCAGAGTGGTCCCACAGAGATAGGCAGATCTCTGGGAAGGTCCCAGAACTCCAGTAGAAGACTGGTGGTGGGGATCAGAGACCAGGTAGGTGGAAATTATAGGTGGTCCCATGTGGATAGTTAGGTCTATTGTGCTTAGATAGGCTCCAGGAATTTCCCTGAAGGTGGCTAGATTGTTGGCTCCACCCTCTGGCTCAGTGCTCAACCAGCAATTAGACAGTTCTTAAGGGAAAATATGAATGCTGGATAGTTATGTATAATCTTGGTTAACATCACTAATCACCAGGAAACCCAAATCTAGACATTAGTGAAATATCACCTGACCCCAGCAAAAATAGTTATTCTAAAAAGAGAAACAAGCTACAAGGTAATAGACTTTGTGACAAGGTACCTAACTTTTTGAGTCAGCACATTGTTGCTCTTGTCAGCCATTGTGCAACCATACACTAGAAGTTTTTGTTCCTATGTAATTTTGTAACCACTAATTAGTAACAAGTGCTTATAAGGATGTAGAGAAAAAGGACCCCTTGCTCATTATTATTATTATTATTATTATAGAAAATATATGGTGGTTCCTTAAAAAAATAAACCAGAATACCTACCCAGTAACCTAGTACTCCCACAAGTGGGAACTTGCACAAAAGGTGATGTCAACATTTTAAGGAGTCATCTATATTCCTATTCACATTGCAGCATTATTTTCAATAAGAAGGAAGTGAAAAGTAACATGTTAATCATCTGGAGAGTAGATAAAGAAAATTAGTGCAGAAACAGTGGAGTACTATGCAGTAGGAAGCATACTAAACTCATGTCACCTATGGCAGTGTGCCTGGAGTTGTAAGTCTGATGTTGAGGGAACTAGAAACATAAGCACTGTTTGACCCACTCATGTATGGAATGTGAAATAAGACTGCTAGAAGTTGAGAACAGAATGTGATTATTCAGGCTGGGAAGAATGGGGGAATGAGGAATTGGAAAAGGTTTGTTAGTGATTACAAAATTAGATAGAAATGAGTTCCAGTGTGGTGTTGTGCAATGGATTGAGATGGGCTAGCAATAATATGCTGAATCCTTCAACAGAACCAGAAGAAAACATTTTAAGGACCTTTCCCTTTCTTTTTAACACCATTTATTTATTTATTTATTTGAGAATTTCATACATGTGTTCTGAATTTACATCATTTCTTCTCCAGCATCTTCCTGCTTAAGTCTTGCAATGTATCTCTTCTCAAAATTCATGGATACTTCTTTTTAAAATTATTTTTACACATACATACACATGCATGCATACATGATTGTACACACACATGAACACACCACACACACACACACACACACACACACACACACACAGACCCTGTTGAGTTCATTTAGTGTTGCTTGTATGCATGTCTTTAGAGATGATCACTTGGGATTGGATGACCTATGGAAGGTTGCTTGTCCATAGAGAAGATTCCTTTTTCTTCTTTTAGGACATATCAGTTGTCTGTCACTCTTTATGTATGGGCAGGACCTTGTCAGTTTTCTCTACTCACACTGGGGAATTAGCTAGTCATTGTGTAGGTCTTGTTGAGGTGATCAGAAAATTGCAATTTCATTAGTAATGTTTCCCATCACATATAAAAGACACTATCTCATAGCATACTGGCCCTATGGCTCTTAAAATCTTTCTGGTCCCTTTTCTGCAGTGTTCCCTGAACCTTATGTGTAGGGGCTATATTATTGATTTATCAATTGGTGTTGGGCACTGTATAGTTAATTCTCTGCATTTTGACCAGTTGTGGATTTCTGTGGTGGTCTTCAAAAGATGATTTTTTTTTATGAAGGTGAGAACTACACTTAGCTGTGGAGATAAGGATGGACATTTAGAATGCAGCTATAAATTATACTGGCTTAAGGAAGTGTCAGTAGCAGGTTCACCTCTTCATCAGACTCAGGTAGTTGGCTAGATTTACAGTCTCACTTATGAGTCCCTTCTGATTGAGTGGGCCTTAAGTCCAATTAGATGGCTCTTGACTATAAGTTCAATATAAGATGCCATTCTTGTGCCCTTGAGCTTTCTTGACATTTTGATCATTGTTGTGATTCATAGACATCATAGTTAGCTATTAATTTCTTTTCTTCCTTGGAAACCTATAAAGCATCTTTGGATACTATGAGATATATCCCTCAAGGAGGAGATTCCTATGTCAATTTCAGTTCAGTTCCCACAAGGTCTGTGTCTGAAATATGTGGTGCCTTTGTACACCATTAAGGTCTTACCTTCAATTTTAGCAGACCACCAATGGCAATAGCAACAGCCTATATTGTTTTAGCAATCTCTTAGACTCTCCTGACTGACAATACAAAAGGAGGTTCCTAGGCTTTGCACTGGGGGATCTTGTTATATAATCTATGGCTCTTGGGGGATGATTTTTTTTCTTATTTTAATATACTAGTTTTTACATTTAAGTTAAAAACAATTTTATTTTACATACCAATTCCAGTTCCCTTTCCCTCCCATCCTCCCATGTCCCCCACCAACCCCTATACCACCTTTATCCACTCCACAGGGAGGATGAGGCCTCCCATGAGAGATCATCAAAGTCTGTCACATCATTCCCTCCCTCCCTCCCTCCCTCCTTCCCTCCCTCCTTCCCTCTCTCCCTCCTACCTTCCTTATCCTTCTCTCCTTCCCTCCTTCATTTCCTTCCTTCCTTCCTTCCTTCCTTCCTTCCTTCCTTCCTTCCTTCCTTCCTTCCTCCTTCCCTTCCATTCTTCTTTTTTGGCAGAATCTTTTCAAATCTGTTCAATAAAAATGATTCCAGTTAAACATTATGAACATTTTTATTTATCTCTAAAGAATGACAAAATATGCTAGAAAATTTCCAACATAAGATTTATTTTATTTCAAAGCTGTGGGAAGAAACTGGCTGCTGGCATTGGGGGTTTGCTGTAGGAGTTGAGTTATATGATGCCTGGTTGTCCACTGCTGACAGAGTCCATGTCAGACTTCTCTTGAAACAGTTCCTCCCATTGCCTCAGGTTAATGCTCTCTGTTATATAAAGTGTTGCAAGGGTGAACAATTGAGAGAACTCAGGTATTAGCTTACACCACTATTTGTGACTGATTTGCCTGTCAGAAAAATAGTGGATGCTATAACTTTTTCTATCATGGAAATGCAGTTGAAGCCATTGGTTATGGCAAAGGACACTGACTGGGCTAGAGGTCTCAGGTGTTGGGGGACAGGCAGACAATCCATTAATACTGAATAAGAGAAAATACAGTGTTCATTGTGGTACAAACCAATGATATAGAAGCTATTCTTGGTAAAGATCTGATATTTAAAGTGAGGACTAAGAATTTGTAGGTATATACTAAAGACTTTGTATAAACAGAAGTCTGGGCAGGGACGGGGCAAACCTAAATCTCAAGATTAGCTTATTAATGAATCAATTGGACTATTGGACTATGTCAGAAATGACATCTTTTGCACACTGGTGATGATTTCTACATCCTCAGAAGGACTTTGGGAGTTAATATCAAATTTTTTTTTGTGTTCTTTGTAACTGTTGCTTTTATTTAGAAATAGAGTACTATATACTACATTGTTTCAAAATGTATGTTCTGATAGAGCAAAGTATTATAGCATCTTATTGAGCATATTATTCTATTTAAATACTTTATTACGTGTGTGTGCGTGTGTGTGCACACGCACACATGCACACATGCACATGCCGAGATGATAGGACAACTTGGAGGAGTGGAAAGGGTTTCTGAATGATCTAAGTTATGATAATATTGTCTTTAGGGAAACCAAATTGTGGCTAAAGAAGTGTGTTACTGAGGCAGTAGTCAGTTTAGCAAGAAAACTGTATATATCTCAATGTCATGTAACCAAAGTGTGTTTGTTGTGTCTTTAGCAACAGAGTCTTACTATCTGCCTACTTATGGTGTACAACCAAGAGCAATGGCAATAGCCTCTGGGACCTCCATGGTCAATAACTTGTAGGGACATATCCCATTTCTGGCTTAACATGAATAATAAAAGTCCATCACTCAGACCCAGGAATATAGAAAGGTGCCTTAAATATATGCTTCTTTCTAAGCAAAGATTTGAGACATACCCACTTTTATAATAGTTCTGTGTCATTTTGTGCTTTTATTTGCAGCATTTTGAAGACCCAAACTGGTCTTAGCTGGTGTTCTGGACTTCACATATGAGTTCTTTCCCTTGACTTTTGGTAAGGGATGCTCTTGGCTTTCCACAAAGATCTCTCTAAAAACCTTTCCATTCTCCACATGTTGTCCTTTATACTTAAGTCACCTTCTGTTTCTGGTTGTGTGTGCAGGGACTTGGGGTTTACTGTAAAGCCAAATTTCTGAATTAGTCTGTCATAACAAGCCCTGTGGGAGACCATAGCTTTGTAGAACTGAGCATTTATTATCCTTAGCTATGGGCCTTGGCTTTGGTTTCAGGAATGTAAGAAAAAGTTTACTCAACATCCTGTTATAACCCCTGATGGGAGGTTAATGGACATTTCTGAGCCAAAAAGGTTGTCATTAGTTATTTATACAATGCACTAGCATATAATATTTTATTTTTTTAAATAGTTAAAATTTAATATAAAATTTTAATTTTCAATAAATACAGAGACAAAGTATCTCCTCAAAGAGACAAAAATAAGGGGTGTGTTTTAATTCAAGCACCTTGTTGCAAACATAAATATAGTGTAGGTTAAAGGTTTATAAAAAAAGTGCACTTTCAAATGCTATTGTGGAAATGACAAATTAAAAATGCATTTGTTTCAAATTTAATATCTACCTCCTCTTCCACACAGCACTAGCAAATGTATTTTTCTCCCTAAGAGGTACATACACACTTGGGTTCAAAGATACATGCTTATGACAGTATGATTTATAATAAAAATAAAAGATTTAAGGAAAAATTAAATTTTCAGGAGAAGCAGCATTTCAACATATTATGAAGGGTGATATAGATGGCTTCAATATCAATTACTGCACTAAAAACAGAGTGCTTGCTAAAAAATATTTAAAATACCTTAAAGGCAAAAAGAGTTGCAAAATAATGAAGAAATGTCAAGGAGAAATTCTGAATGGCAAGCCCAGCATCTTGCTTTGGCCCTGAGGGTGAACACCAGAGCTAGAGGGGGTCTTTTCACTTTTTTTTTCCATTTATTATTTTTTGTTTTACATATCAATCCCAGTTCTTCCTCCCTCCCTCATTTCCTCTCTCCCTCCCTCCCTTTTTACCTCTTGCTCACCTCCCATGTCCCCCAGCCACCCTCCTCTCCCATCCCACCCCACTCCACATGTAGGGTGATGCCTTCCAGGAGGGGTCATCTAAATCTGTCAAGTCATTTGGAGTAGGGACTAGGCCTTCCCTCCTGCCTCTAGGTTAAGGGAGTATCCCTCAATGGGGAATGTGCACCCAAAGTCCTTTTGTGCACCGAGGTCCCTTAGACTGTCCAGGCATATAATATTTTAAAATAAATAATTATAAATGAATCTCTTAGCTTGTTTCCATTCCTGTGTGTCACCTGCCAACCTGCAGAAACACTTTCTACCAGGCACCTCCAATGGCTACCCTGGACTGGAACTCAGATAGGCAATTTTTATTATCCTATCCTCCATGTATGATATCTCCAGACTTATGCCTATTTTTATATCAACCTACTAGCAGAAGCACCTCTGTTCTAGCCCACTTCTGTTCTTGGGAATTCTGCCTCCTGGTATGAGCCCTGGTCCCCTTAGCTATTTCCCAGAGCTTTTCTCAGCCTTTACTCCTAGCCCATCTCCATTCTTTCTGCTACCTATTGACCCACAGAAGCACTCTTTACCAGGGACTCTACAGCCATCTCACTTGCCTATGATCCAGAGAGACAACAACCAAATAGCAGAACACCCACCCAACAAAAACAAGACTAGGTATTAACATCAAGAAATACCTCAAACATCATAACTTCAGATACCTAGATCCTAGCTCAAAAGCCTAAACAACTAAGACAATATGCCTCCCTACTGTGGTAGGTCCCAAGAAATGCAATGTAGTAGAGCAGCATGAGGGCTTCAAAATTAGAATTATTAATATAGTCAAGGTCTCTAAGGAAGGATCTGTGAGTCTATGAAAACACAACCAATTGAATTACACAGTGAAAATAATTTAAGGCATGAAAATAAAATTAAACAAAAAAAATAGAATGACTAAAGAAAACCTAAACTGAAATAAAACTGGAAATAAAAAATTTAGGATGTCAAACACAAACTTCAGAGGTAATCCTTATGAACAGATCATAAGACATGGAAGGGAGAATATCAGAAATTGAAGACAAGGTAGAAAAAATAGAAAGCATAGACAAGGAGTCAAAGAAGATGTTAAGCCTAAAACCAAAACACCCAGGCACAAAACATCTAGGAATTCTGGAACATTATAAAAAGACATAATTAATAAAAAACAGAATAGAAGAAGAAATCCAGGTCAAAGGCACAGAAAAATATATTTAAAGGTTACATTTATTATTTTAAGTGTGTGTGTGTGTGTGTGTGTGTGTGTGTGTATGCACATGACTGCAGTGCCCTGAGAGGCTACAGATATAGGTTCCCCACTGGAATTACATGTGATGGTCATCCACCATGTTGGTATTGGGATTCGAATTTTGGTCCTCTGGAAGAGCAGCAAGTGTTCTTAACCATTGAGCTATGCCCCCATGATGGGAGATGTTATTCTGTATATATGTTTCTCATACTGGTTAATAAAGCCCTGTGGCCAATAGGAAACAAGATAGGCAGAGCTAGGAGACCAGGAGGAGGAAAGAGGAAGGAGTAGGGAGGAGTCGAGATGTAGCCCGGGGAAGAAGCAGGACACCAGCCGCGGCTCCCCGATAAGATGACCAGGTGGAAATACTTAGATAAGTAGAAATGAGTTAATAATTAAGGCAGAGCTAGCCCATAAACAATAATGGTAACTGGCTAACAGGATTGTATCAAATACAGAGTCTCTGAGTGTTATTTGGGGCTGGCGTGGCTGTGGACCCAGACTGGCCGGCTGGCGGAAACATACACGCTACAGATGGCGCCCAACGTGGCTATAAGAACTTTTACTTAAAACTAATAAAAGCTTAAAAAATAGTTTTTAGAAACAAGGGAACAGAGACTAGCAAGACTTCTTGGTAGCAGCATTTTCTCAGTTGGATTTGTTTTGCTGTAGACAGAAATTTGCACGGCTCCTTTAAGGGAGGTTTCCAAATTAGCATAAGTGGCAAAAAAGCCACCTTGCTTTTAAAGAGCTCTGCTAACAATTCATTGGTGTGTACGAGAGCTGCAATGAAGGTTTACACTGTGTTTTAAAAAATACGCTGGCTTGGGAGAGAAAAAGAAACAGGTACAATGGTTTAAAAAAGAAAAAAAAGTAAAATGGATGGATGTAGTGGCACACTCCATTAATCCCAGCACTTGGGAGACAGAGGCAAGCAGATCTCTGTGATTTCAAAGTAAACCTGATATGCAGTGAATTCCAGAACAGATAAAAGTTACACAGAGAAACCCTGTCTCAAAATATGTAGAAATAGAAATAGAAGAAATAAAATAATAAATAAGCCACGTAAAGATGGAAAACACAGAGAAATTTTGGATACTATACACGCTTCTGTTGTCTTTAAATTATTTGATTGCTGAGAAAATAACTACTGATAAAAGAAATGCAGCTGGATTAATTCAATTTATATATTTTAAAAATGCTTTGACTCCAAAATTTAAGCTTAAGGACAAGTTACTGGGGAAAAGGATTTCTATTTTTGTTTCCACAGAAAATGAAAAGCTGTGGATTTCTTCCAGATTAATATGGTTTGATCAAGCAAGACCTCCTGAAGCAACGTCAATGGGACATTGCAACCTTTCAGACCACTACAGCCAAGATTTCTGTGTCTTCTTTGGACCCCCATGACAGCGCCCTCTACCAGCACGAAGTAGTTTGGAAAGAACGACGCCCAAATTCCCAAATATTATTTATAAATGTTTGTTTTCATTTAAATGGACTTGGTTATAAATGGCTATAACCACAAACAATCTTTTTAAAGGTAAAAAGGGAATTATAGTATAGCTATGAATACTTTACTTTGGAATGGATTTTCTTTTATTGATACAATTTAAGGTCAATTTTGTGATATGTATATTTCTCCTCTTATTTAGGTATTGTGTTTATATAGCTCATTGGAAAATGTATAATTTAGTACAGATTAGAGAATTACCTATGATAGTCATGGAGTTAAGTTAGTTAGGATTTCTAGATATACAGAGATGTATTTGAGATGAATAATCATTCTTCAAACCTTTCAAAGACCTACAGAATATGGCATTTAAAATGGTTTAGGGATTTTCTTGACAGTGAGGCACAACTGCTCCTGGTAACACCACCTGCATCAGAAAGGAAGATGGACATCGAAGAAAAACATTATGGAGTTTGCTTCTAATATGGCAAGACTAGCCATTTGAGCAAGGTACTTCTCTTGTCTAGAGTGTTTGACTTTATGTTGTAGAAACTGGACATGCAGGACTCACAAAAAGGTGACTGCTGATGCAAGATGGACATTGCTACAGGATTCCTGCTTCATGGAAGAGGCTGCCAGACAGCCAGACAGTCTACAGGACACAGAGAAAAATTTCCTGCCTTGTTGAGGAGTCTGGAGACACACTATGGCCTATGGGCTGAAGATGGAACATTACAGAAGATCTTCGGGTGACTGACCAGGCAATGAGTTGTCTCTGTCATTTCTAGATTTTATATATTATCCTTCTGTGGTCTTTGAAGGAGTTGAAGACAGATAGTTATAATTATAGTTTCCCTTAGTTAGAATTAAAGATAAGTTACATATAGGACTTTAGACTCACAAAGGTAGGATAGATGATATTTTCTTTAAGTCTTACAAAATGTTAATGGACTAAATATTGTTAACTGTGATTCTTATTTGATAACTGTTGTATGGTATATTTTGCTATGTTAAGGTTAAACCCCTTCTTTTACTTTAGACAGAAAAGAGGAGATGATGGGAGATGTTATTCTGTATATATGTTTCTCATACTGGTTAATAAAGCCCTGTGGCCAATAGGAAACAAGATAGGCAGGGCTAGGAGACCAGGAGGAGGAAAGAGGAAGGAGTAGGGAGGAGTCGAGATGTAGCCCGGGGAAGAAGCAGGACACCAGACATGGCTCCCCGATAAGACGACCAGGTGGAAATACTTAGATAAGTAGAAATGGGTTAATAATTAAGGCAGAGCTAGCCCATAAACAATAATGGTAACTGGCCAACAGGATTGTATCAAATACAGAGTCTCTGAGTGTTATTGGGGGCCGGCAGGCCAGACCAGCAGCGGGTGGGCTGGCCGGAAAACAACAAGCTACACCCCCATCCCACAGATACATGTTAAATAAAATTAGTAAAAATTCTTTAATGTAAAGAAGGAGGTACCTATCAAGGCACTGGAAGTGTGCAGAACACATATAGACAGGGCCAGGAAAGAAATTTTCTATGATACATAATGATCAAAGTCCTAAATTGAGAACATTAAAAACTGAAAAGGAATATACCAAGACACATATAAAGGCAGGCCTGTCAGGATAACACTTGATTTCCTATTTCTCCTCCTCCTCTTCTTCTTCTAAAGGTACACAGTCAATTTAATAGCAGCTTGCTTGTCAAGGAAAGAATCTACTGTCATATTAAATTTATACATCAACTGTAAGATCCTGATAATACCATCAATTGGGAAATATAGGATAAAAAGGTTTTTATATGCAACTTTCTCCAACCCAGTTCCATGTTTTCCACTTGGAAACAGGTGAAAAAGTCATCCTTCCTCATGGCTGACTTCTTACTGGAAACTCTGAAAGCCAGAAAGGCTTGGATGGCTGTTCAGCAAACTCTGAGAGACAATAGATGCCAGACCAGACTACATTCAGCAAAATTCAATCACAATCAAAAAAAAAAAAAAAAAAAAAAAGAAAAATATTCCACAATAAAACCAAACCTAATAAAACCAAACCTATCAACCATATCTACAGAAGGCATTAAAGGAAAACTTCACCCTGAAGAGTTAACCACACCAAAAAAGACTCAAATAACTAATAATCCCAGAACAGTAAATGCAAAGAGGGAGGAAAAACAAATACCATAACAACAAAATATCAGAAATCTATAAACTCTTCTCATTGATAACTCTTCATGTTAATGGTCTTAACTCTCCAATAAAAAGTCACAGGCCTACAGGTTGTATCAGAAAACAGAATTCATCTTTCTGCTGTATTCAAGAAACACACATATTAAGGATAGACATCACCTCAAGTTAAAAGGATGGCAAAAGCTATTCTAAGCATATGGATCCAAGGCCAGAATGGTCATTTTAATATCTGACAAAACAGATTTCAACCAAAACTAAACAGAAGAGATAGGAAAGGACCCTACATACTCACCAATGGAAGAATCCACCAAGAGTATGTATATTGCAGACCTAAACATATAGGCATCAAAGTTCAGAAAAGAAACATACAAAGTGATAATGGGTGACTTGAGTACCCACTCTCAATCAATAGATAAGTCATTTAGACAAAACCTAAACAGAGAAATGCCAGAGTTGAATAATGTTATAAATCAAATGGCCATAACAGATATTTGCAGAACATTTTACATAAACACAAAGGAATATAGTTTCTTCTCAGCAGCTCATGGAACTGTCTCCAGTACCAACCACATACTTAAGACACAAAGCAAGTGTAAATGGTTATAAAAAATTGAGTTAATCCCTGCATCCTATCTGACCACCATGGGGCAAATAGAAATTTGTTCATGTCTCCCTAGGAGAAGTACACAATAGATGCCATGTAAGTAAAGTTAATCACCAGTCTAGGCTATGTAGTTAGATTTTTTCCATCTAGCCAAAAACCTTTGTAAGCCAATGCATTTTGTTTGTTGTGACCTTATTTTAGTAGTACTTTCTTGTATGATAAGTTTTATTACTTTTGGCTGCTAAAATTGGGATGTGGGCAGGATAAATTTTAGAGAAATATGGTAAAATTTAATGTATAGACTATTTTAAAGTTTATAAAATTATGTTACATAGAGTTTAAATCAAGTGGAAATTACTGAGACTGATGTAAAAATGAAAAAAAATCAAATATGTATGTGAACACACAAGAAAATGCTACTTAATGAATGCTGACCTTTTACATTTACAAATGCCACTAATTATTTTAAGGTATTTGACATTTAATAAAGTCCAAGATAATTGTACTCAGTGCTTTCTCTTTTTGTTTTTACACCATATGCAATTTTTTAAAGACAATTTAATTCACATGTTTTTGACTCATTTGGCTTATGTCATCAAAATTCTGGTTTGTAAAAACTATATTGCATCCAAATAGTCTTTTAGTGTGTTTTAAAATAAATCTTTTTTTATTATGTCACTTTTTCCCTTTGTTAAATGGTAACATATTTATTTTTTGTTCTGTTAGAGGAATTCAAACACACATATTTGTTTTATTACCAATTCTGTAACTCTGGATACTTGATTATTTATTAAACTAAACAATTAGCTTTATAATATAAAAACAATCAGTTTTGTTTAATGTCTGCATTTAGAGATGATTTCTTCAGTGAGGATGATTGGCAGGACTTAGTAATTGTGTATACAATCATGGACACTCACACAACTCTTTTGTAAATTGCGAACTAACAGTTCTGAGCCCAATCCTATTTTTAACACATGAATTAGGACCTAGCCAGCATTGTTGAATATGCTGTATGTTGGGTAATAGGCTCAATATTTTACATATAAATTAAAAATCTTAAAAATATTGCATTACATTTATTCATTTTATGTCTGTGGCAGGAAGGGGAGTGCATATGCCATGGCACACTTGTGGAAGTCAGAGGACAACTTGCGGGAATTGGTTTTCTCCTTCCACCACCTGATCCCCTGGGTGAAATTCAGGATGTCAGGCTTGGTGGGAGGCACCTTACCTCTGAGCCATATCACTGATTTAAGAATACTAGGTTTTAAATGTCATTAGG
Organism: Cricetiscus sungorus; assembly: GCA_030556225.1. Taxonomy (NCBI): domain Eukaryota; kingdom Metazoa; phylum Chordata; class Mammalia; order Rodentia; family Cricetidae; genus Cricetiscus; species Cricetiscus sungorus. The sequence goes on from JANBXA010000642.1 coordinate 433,425, forward strand.
GATAGTCATACACCCAAAACAAATTGTGAAACTGGGATTTGACATGAATAGTTCACATCTGAAATAGAAAACTAGTAGGAAAGAGTTCACATCTGTTTAATTCATTGTTATGAAAATAGAAATGTAGTATTGATCTTCTTAGATACTAAATGAGTTTGAAAACAAGACATACCCCACACTATTATAGTTTAGAGATTCAAGATGCTAATGAACTTGGTCATATCATTATTCTGAAATTAGTCAACTTCTTTTTTTAATGACACAAAATTGGAATTGATTAAGTAAAAATTTTATACACAGATTTAAGCATGGGTATTAGTGGAAGGGGACAGAGGACATGGGTCCCTCCAGACAGTGACTGGAAAATTTTTAAAAGTTTGTTATGTATTTATTGTATACTTGCTGTATATAAATACAAGGAAAAAGTCATCCTTGAACATTCTGCCACATAACCATTCCATTGAAGATACCAATTAGCTACAGAAGAGGGATAATTAGCAGAGTAAACTATAAGACAGTAACCATAAGTGATACTACCCTATGTTTAAATGCTAATCAGAACATCGTTCAGTTAATTGTACTTTATTGCAGTAGCTTGTAAAGACCCTGCTTTGTTGCATTAAGAACAGATCTCAACTAAAAGCATCTTAAAGCTGTGGTGTTTTATTTCTTGGTGAAGCATTATGTCCACTGTCACAGGAACCGATACCAGCCATCCAAGAGCCCTTGCTGATGAAGATCCCATTTTAAGACAGCACAGAGGCTGGGGAGTAACTTCTCTTAAGAGTTCATTTCCCAATCTAGTTTGCTCTATGTGCAGAAGGAGTATAAAGGAATACAATTGCCAAGTCAGAAGAACTAAAGGAAATGTGATCATAGAAGCAGAGTGGAGGTAGGGGTCAGGTCACAGCAGAACACCAGTTTCTCCCCTGGCCAGTCCTCACTTTAATGAATGAATGGACTTATCCAGGATATTTGTTGGTTTAAAAATAGTTGGAAATCAAGTACAAGTAGCATAATTAAATCTACTTCACATATGTTTAACATGGAAGCATATAACATTTTGGAAGTGGTAAATGTGTAGGTTTAAGTAGTTACATCTCACTCTGTAATTTATAGCATAAATTCAATTTGTGGGGCTTATGTTGATGTTAGTAGTTGTGTTAGTTTCATACTCAAGTGCTACTAGTCCTTAGGTGATTCTCAGTTCTACCTGCAATGCCTATTACATCCATCTCTTACTAATTTTCTTTTTATCCCCCTGTACTAATAGATTCTAAAGCTTGAGTTCCCCCTGCTGAGGGCTGATGCATCAAGAGAAGATGACCTTGGATACTCCCAAGCAAATGCAAACCAAGGCCTTTCACTCTCCCAGTGGCCTAATACCTGTAACAAAAGTGCCTGGAAAGAGGCCAGACATTAAAAAGAGATACAAGACAATGTTATCCACTCTCTCCACACCTATACAATACAACTGAAGGAGATCAAGGGAATGCAAATAGAAAGGGAAAAGGTCTGAATATCTTTATTTGCAGATGATATAATTGTATGTATAAGTGACCTTAAAAATTCCACCAGGAAATGCTTGCAGCTGATAAACACTTTCAGCAAAATAGGATGATACAAAATTAATACACAAAAAATCAGTAGCCTTCCTAAACAAAAATGACAAATGGACTAAGAAAGAAATTAGGGAAATAATACCTTTCATAATAGTCACAAAGAATAAACTATATTTATAATTCTAACTAAGAAAGTGAAAGATCAGTAGATAAAAGCTTTAAGACACCAAAGAAAGAGAATGAAAAAGATATTGGAAGATTGAAAGGTTTCCTATGCTTATAGATTGGTAAGATTAATAGAGTAAAAATGTCTATTTTACCAAAAGCAATCTCCAGATTTAATGCAATCTCCACTAAAATTCTAATGCAATTCTTTACAGAATTTGAAATTTTAGCTTCATATGGAAAATCAAAAAACCTAGGCAGCATAGGTGAAATAATAGGTGTATAATAAAAGAACTGCAAGAGGTAACACTACACCTGATCTTAAGTTGTATTACTGAGCTATAGTAATAAAAACAGTATGGTACTGGCACAAAAATAGACACAGTAATAAATGGAATTGATTTGAAGATCCAGACATAAGTCCACACACTGGTTTTTGACAAAGGACTCAGTAGTAAACACTGGAAAAAAGACAGACTGTTCAACAAATTGTGCTGGTCAAATTGGATTCCTACATGTATAAGACTAAAAATAGACATACTTACCACTCTGGACAAAGCTCAAATCCAAATGAATCAAAGACCTCAACATAAGGATAGATACACTTAGGTTGATAGAGGAAAAAGTAGGGGAATAGCCTTGAACTCATTGACACAAGGAAGGACTTTGAACAGAACACTGATAGCACAGGCACTAAGAACAATGAGACCTCATGAAACCAAAAAGCTTCTGTATGAAAACGGATACTGCCATTTGAACAAAGTGGCAGGCTGAAGAATGGGAAAAGATTTTTGTTTTTAACCAACTATACATCTAATATAGAGTAAATATTGAAAAGCTATAAAGAACCTGAAAAAAACTTGACATCAATAAGGATGGATAGTGGGCAACTGGAGCAGGAGCAAGCATCAAATGGGGATGAGGAAGAAAAAGGGAAACGGAGGGAATCTGAGGCGGGACAGTTAAAACTATTAGACACTTGAGGGGTTTTATGAAAATCTAATAGTGTAGAAGCTTTCCTAGTATCACCTCAAGTTCTTTAACATAATGCTGGCTGTAGCCTTCCCTTCCTTTCTGCCCATATCTCCTGTGGATTCCACAGATCTCTCCCTCCTCCACTTTTCAAATCCCAGTTTGCAAGTCTAGGGGGCAACCCCTGCTAACCCAAAGTATACTCCTGCCTGTGAAACAGGTAGGCTGACTATAGATCTTCACCTCTCCTTGGCTCCTCCCATCCCAACCCCCCAGTCTTATTTTAACTCTGTATCAGAACACCAGCTATGATCTCTCCTTTCCCTGTCTTGATCCCCAGTGGAGCACAAAGATTATCTCCTTCAACCTTCTTTCCCCCAACTCATCTCAGTATCCCAGCAGGCATTCCTTGTGAAACACATCAGCTGAGCAGGACAGGGAAACAGATCCAGTCCCCAGTCTCATCCCTAGACCTTCTGTGGTGACTTCTCTCCACTCTCTCTCCCCATTACAAGGAGACAAAACAAGCAGGTCCCTCCCGTGATCACCCTGAGGATTCCTAGCCTATCCCCATTCCTAACTATCTGTTCCCAATACCAGAAACACATTTAACACTGGAGCCTCCAGTGGCCACACCTATCAGGCCCACAGAAAATTTCATACCAGGCAACAGACTTCACACTCTCCTAAAAATCCAGAAAGGAAACAGAAATCAAGGAGCAAAACACCCACCCAACAAATGCAAAACCAGAAATCAGCACCCAACCTATAATTACCCCACTTCCAGATGCCTCAATGCCAGCATGAAAACACAATCAATAGCAAATAGGACAACATGTCTCCATTAGAGCACAGCAACCCTACCACAGCAGGTCCTACAATATGACAGATATGATAGAAGAAGTAGATATATCAGTCAAAGAAAACGTTAAACCTAAAAAACTCTGAGACACTATGAAAGACAATAATATAAGAATAATAGGAATAGAGGAAGGAAAATATTTTCAATAAAATCAATCATAGATGAAAATTTCTAACCTGAAGAATGAGATGCCAATAAAGTCACAAGAAGCATACAGAACACTAAATAGATTGGACCAGAAAACAAAGTTCCCTGGCCACATATTAATTGAAACAATAAACCTACAAGACAAAGAATTTTAAAAGCTGCAAGGGAAAAACACTAAGTAACACATAAAGGCAGATCTAGTAGAACCACATTGAACTTCTCCTTGGAGACTCTTAAATCCAGATGGCCCTGGACTGATGTGGTACAGACTCTAAGAGATCACAGACGCTATCCAAGACTACTTACTATAACCAGCAAAACCCTTAATTACCAGAGATGTAGAAAGAAGTAAAATAGTACATAATAAAGCCAAATTAAAACAATATATATAATGTAGTCCTGCAGGAAGTGCTAGTATGAAAACTTCAACCTTGGGAATTCAAACTACAACCATAGAAACAAAGAATAATCTCAGACCAAAAAATCAAAAGAAGGGAAACACAACACATACACACCTTCACACACACTTTTATATGCACAACCACCACCACCACCACCAAAATAACAGGAACCAACAATCATTGGTCATTAATATCTCTCAATATTAATGGTCTCAATTCCCCAATAAAAAAGACACAGACTAAAAGAATGGCTGCTAAAATAGCATCTACTTTTCTGCTGCATATAAGAAACATACCTCATCATTAAGGATAGACATTACCTCAGGGCAAAAGGTTGGAAAAGTTATAGCAAGCAAATGGATCTAAGAAGCAAGCTGATGTAATCATTTTAATATGTAACAAAATAGACTTTAAACTAAAACAAATCAAAAGAGATAGGGAAGGACACTACATCAAAGGAAAAATCCACCAAGATGGTGTTTCTATTCTTATTTGTGCCTTAAAAACAAGGGCACCCACTTTTGTAATAGAAGCACTACTACAGTTTAAATCACACAGTGACTCTTACACATTGATAATGGGAGACTTCAATACCCCACTAATGGTCAGGTCATGCAGACAAAAACTAAACAGAGAAATGTTGTAGCTAACAGATGTCATAAACCAAATGAACCTAACAGATATTTACAGAACATTTCATGTAAACACAAAAGCATGTACCAAGTCTCAATAGATACAAGAAAATAGAAATAATCCCCTGAGTCTTATAAGAAAATCACAGATTAAAGCTGGATATCAACAACAGAAACAACATAAATCTTACAGACTAATTGAAACTGAGCAATTCCCTACTAAATGAAGAAATGGATCAAGACAACAGAAATCAAAGACTTTCTAGAGTTGAATGGAAATGAATACACAACATACCCAAACTTTGCTAAGAGGAAAGTTCATGACACTAAAGTGCCTACATAAAAAACAAACAAACAAACAAACAAACAACAACAACAAAACAAAAACAAAAGGAGAGATCTAACACTAGCAACTTAACAGAACACCCTAAAGTTCTAGAACAAAAAGAAGTCAGCACACTCAAGAAGAGTAGAATTCCAGAAACTAAATATAAAAAAATAACAACCAAATAATCCAATTAAAAGATGGGGTACAGATCTAAACAGAGTTTTCAATAGAGGAAACTCAAATGGCAGAGAAATACTTTAAGAGATAATCAACATCAGACCCCTATCGCAGGGCCTCTGCTAAAGAGGCCTCATATGGAAAGTGCAGGCCCCAGCATCTAGCTATAGGTCTGGAAACATTCTGAGTCTTTGACCTCCACTGTCTTTGACCCCCCCCATCACCAAGCCTTGGCAAGAGGTGAGTCTGGGACCAATTCGGGTGGAATCTCCCCCATACCCTTCCCCGGGAACTCACTGGAGTGGCCCCGGATCTCACTGCCCCTGTGTCCTGTCCCCATCGAGAGTGCTCTTAGAGCTCTGATATACAGCCACCCAACCCCACCAAGAGCCTGCCCTCCCTCTACCCTGTACCCTATCCTGCCCACTGTCCCACTGCTCTGGTTGAGCACTGGGACAGAGGGTGGAGCCAACGATCCAGCCACTTCTGGGAACTTCCTGGAGCTGCTCTGAGCACACTAGACCTGCCCATAATTATGGGACCACCCATAATTTCCACCTGCCCGATCTCTGACCCCAACCATCGGTCCTTTACTGGAGTACTGGGTCCCTCCCAGAGACCCACCTATCCCTGCAGGGCCACTCTGAGTTCCTGCAGGCTGGATTCTTGACCCTCATCACAAGGCCTCTGCCAAAGAGGCCTCAGCTGGAGAGTGCTAGGCCAAGGCTAGATCTGCTTATCAGCATATGGAACATCCTGAGTCCCAGCCTTTTGGGATCTTTGACTACCATCGCCAATCTTTCCCTGGAGCCTCATCTTTGACCCCAGTCACCGGGCCCCTGCCTGTGGAGAAACCTCCTAGAGAGTTTGGACCATCCAGAGCTACAGACATCAAACCTCTGATCCACCTAGGCCCACCTGGGGAGTACCATAGATTGAGGGAGAGACCCCACCAACATCTACTGGAAGAAGCTATGGGAAGACGACAATACAAGAAAACACCTAACAATAGAAAGGCAAGCATAACACCACCAGAATCTAGGGAATCTACACCACCTAGACCTGAATACCCCAAAGCAGACGAAGCAGAAGAGAACAACTTAAAAATTATCATCATATAAATGCTATAGGCCCTCAAGATGATGTGAGAAAATCCCTTAAAGAGATGGAAGAAAAAACAAACAAAAATTGGAAGAAATAAACAAATTTCTTCAAGAAAGTAAGAAAGCCAAAACAAACAAACAAACAAAATCAAACAATCAAACAAACCATAAACCAAAAAACAAGCAGGTGAAGGAAATGGTTCAAGACTTGAAAACTGAAATAGAGACAATAAAGAACACACACCAAAGGCATGCTGGAAATAGAAAAACTGGACAAACGATCGGGAACTACAGACACAAGCATAACCAACATAATTCAAGAGATGGAAGAGAGAATCTCAGGCGCTGAAGATGAACTAGATCCTGTGATCTGCAATGATGATCTGCTTGTACAAAGCTTATGGGTATAATCACCCAATATCCGATTGGAATTAAGGCCTATTCCATGAGACCAAGCCTATGCCCAATACTTCCCAGGTGACCAAGAACCTGAGGCCAGATAGGCCAGGTACCCAGGGAATAAAACAAATTCTGATAAAGGAATGTAGAAATAAAATGACTCCTAATAACATTCTGCTATACTCATATTTTAGTCTCTTATTCAGCCATCATCAGAGAAGCTTCCTCTTGTAGTTGATGGGAACAAATGGTAGCCACACAATGGGTAGAGAGTGAGAGACCTTGAAACACTCAATCCTAAATGGGTTTAGGGAACCCTGCTGAAGAGATGGAATGATTTTAAGAGCCAGAGCAGATGAGGGACATCAGGGAAAAAGGCTTTCTAAACATAGCAGGATGAATGCACATGTGAATAGAGACTATGGCAGCATGCATAGTGCTTGTGCCAGACAAGGTCCTGGTGCTGAAAGGTGGAGTGAATACAGGCCCACATTCCTAACCCAGAATCTCTGTTCAGTTGGTAACTGCTTGCAAATGAGAGGTCAGGCCCCATGATGAGCAGTAGATGGCCAACACAAAACAAACTAAATGGCACTCTCTCCCCCAACCCAGGGCATTTATCTTTTTTAACCTTACAGGTCCTTTGCATATACATTGTGATTTCTGGTTTTTTATTTTTATGAAATTTGCGTGTGTTTGAAAATGTGTGTCCCTGCATCTGTATTTGTTTCTTCACTTTTTCTTAGTTTTTTTTTCCTTATGTTTTTGTTTTGTTCTATCCCACTTTGCCTGTCTTTGTTTTATCTTATTTTATTTTTATGCTCTAGATGCCTGTTTGTTTTCTGAAAAACACAAAAGGTATGGATTTGGATGTGAGGGGAGATGGGGGTGTTGGGGTGGTGGAGAGACTGTAATCAGAACATAATGAATGAAAAAATAATATGTAGGAAAGTAGGGAAAAAAGGTAGTAGTTTCTGGAAAATGGTAGTGAAGAGCTGTAGAAATGGCTCTATGTTTCTTCAACAAAGCTTCTCTTTGACATCCTTTGTGTTTATTCACATCCCCCATGTTAGCCTGTGCTGTCACCCAGAAGGATTACAATGCTATTTAAGGAAAAACCACCCTGCTTTCCCAGAACAATGGCTTGCCATGTGATCATGGAAATACTTTTTTTGTTTTTCTTTTTTTTTTTTTTTTGGCTTAAATCTTGTGTAAGTCTGAGGCTCCTTTCATTCCTATGAGAAAGTAGCTCTAGCATGATGTGGTGACTCAAAGGAGAACACAGTAAACTTAGCATCATAAAGTCAGAAAAAAAATCACATGAAATGGCTTTAAGATGTCATCTTACAGTGTAGATTGGGGGTAGTGAAAAACATCCCTTGACTGGAAAGTCAGGTGTGGGAGTTGGCACAGGGACGATTGTTTATGGAAGTGGTTATGAAAAATACAAAACATTTGAGTAAAACATGGGAGGGAAATGGTGAGATTTGTTATTTTAAAATTTCTTTATTAGATGATACTTTCATCTCCTCCAACTATAATACAATTACTAAAAGCTCACTAAGAGCTTTACTTGAGAGTAAAGTATGAAAAGCAATGACAAGAAGATGATAAATAACTAAAAGGAAAACAACTTTTTAAGACTGTGTGGTTTAATTAAAAAATGTCCTTGGAAAAATAAGCTTTGACATGGGCCCTGATAGTTGTGTTCGTGTGTTCTGTTTATTGGCTGCTCTTTAGAGAGCAGACTGCGCAGCACTTGCAGTGAGGCATTTGGCAATTGTTTTCTTGAAGGACTCATTGTGAAAAGACTCATACTAAAAATAAGTTTTCAGCCATAATATTCAATTAAAATTTGTAAGACAAATTTAGAACCTATTAGTCAAATAGATGACTAATAGAATTTAATTAGCATAGCATTCTTCAGATCCCCCATTTCTCTGTTACTTTGCTAACGCTGCGACAAAACATCACCATGAAGGCAACTTATAAAGTATAAAATTTGGGCTCTAATGGTTTCAGAGGAGTGGTTTCTAATGGTTTTAGAGTCTGTGGCCTTCATAGTAGGGATCATGGCAACTGGTATGCAGGCATGGTGCTGGAGTTATATTGAGAGCTCACATCTTGATCCACAAGCACAAGGCTGAGAAAACTAACAGGGAATAGTGTGGGCTTTTAGTTGATTCCAGATGCATTCAAGTTGACCACCAAGATTAGTCATCACATCATTTCCTTTAAGGGGAGTTGCTAAACTCAAGGGATTTCTCAGTGGCTTCAAGATTTTGTTTGGTGTAGTGAGTAGATTAAGGTTTTTTCTTTCTCCTCTTAATGTTTTAAGATCTTTCTGTGGGTGAATCTTCTGAATGTTTCAGTGAGAAGTTTTTCCTTTCTTTTTCTTTTTCTCTTGGTTTTAAAGTTAGTTTTGCCACTGTTACCTATTAGTATTGTGGTGACAAGTAGGGAGTCACTTATATAATCAGCATGTGTAGACTCTTGAGGGTCTCTGTTGATTGACTGAGGCTTAGAATCCCTCCATTGTCCTTCATCTCACTGGCCAAGTCTTTTCTCCTACTGAGAGACAAGTAATTCTGGAGTAGTAAAACATTCTGAGGTTGTCACATTACTGCTTACTGAGGGAGTTGATAAAATTCTTAAATTTCCCCCCATCACCAGGCCTCTGATAGAGGTGAGTTCTGGTTGAATCTCCCCTACACCGTTCCCTGGGAACTCCCTGGACTGGCCCCAGATCTCGTTCCTGATATGTCCTGTCCCTATCGTGAGTGCTCCTGGTGCTCTGATACAATTCCCCTCCCTGAAAAGCCTGCCCTACCCCCACCCTGTGTCATACCGTGTCCACTGTCCCACCACTTTGGTTGAGTACTGAATCAGAAGGCTGATCCAACAATCCCGCCACCTTCTGGAAACTTCCTGGAGCTGCTCTGAGCACACTAGACCTATACACATGGCCTATACACATGGGACCACCCTGAATCCCTGCCTGCCTGATCTCTGACCCCCACTGCCGGTCCTCTGCTGGAGCTCCGGCCACCAGCCAGAGATCTGTCTATCCCCCCCTGGACCATGCTGAATCCTTGCCTGCCAGATCTTTGACCCCCATCTCCTGGCCTTTGCTGAAGCCTGATCATTGACCCCCATCACCAGGCCCCTGCCTGTGGAGAGACCTCCTAGGGAGCTTGGACCATCCAGAGCTACAGACATTGAACTTCTGACCCACTTAAAGCCTACTGGAGGAGTACCATAGAGATAGAGAGAGACCCCACCTGTACCCACTGGAAAAAACGATGGGAAAGCAACAATACAAGAAAACACCTAACAACTGAAAGACAAGCATGACACCACCAGAATCTACACCACCTAGACCTGAACACCCCAAAGCAGATGAAGCAGAAGAAAACAACTTAAAAAAAATAGCTTCATAAAAACAACAGAGGCCCTCAAGGACAATGTGAAAAATCTCTTAAAGAAATGGAAGAAAAAGCTAACAAAAAATTGGAAGAAATGAAAAAAAAATCTCTTAAAGAAAGTACAAAACGCCAAGAAAAAACAATTAAACAGGTGAAGGAAACAGTTCAAGACTTGAAAACTGAAATAGAGACCATAAAGAAAACACAAACCGAAGGAATGCTGGAAACAGAATAACTGGGCAAACGATCGGGAACTACAGACACAAGCATCACCAACAGAAAGCAAGAGATGGAAGAGAGAATCTCAGGCGTGGAAGATAAACTAGAGGAAATGGATTCATCAATAAAAGAAAATTGTAAGTCCAACAAATCCTTAACACAAAACATCCAGGAAGTGTGGGGCACCGTGAAAAGGCCAAACTTAAAAATAATAGACATAGAGAAGGTGAGGAAGCCCAGCTCAAAGGTGCCAGAAACATATTCAACAAAACCATTAAGGAAAACTTTCCCAACTTGACGAAGGACATGCCTATGAAAGTACAAGAAGCATACCAAACACCAAATAGACTGGACCAAAGAAAAAATAATCACAAAATAATCAAAACACCTAGCATACAGAATAAAGGGAGAATATTAAGAGCAGTGAAGGAAAAAGGATAGGTAACATATAAAGGCAGACCTATCAAAATTACACCTGACTTCTCCATGGAAACCCTCAAGGCCAGAAGGTCCTGGATGGATGTTCTACAAGTACTAAGAGTCCACGGATTCCAGCCCAGGCTACTAAACTCTCAATCACTATAGAAGGAGAAAACAAAATATTTAATGACAAAGAAAGATTTTCACAATACATATCTGCAAATGCAGCCCAACAGAAAGTTTTGGAAAAAAACCCTCCAACCCAAGAAGTTAACTACAGTCACAAAGACGTAGGCAACAGATAACCACACTTCACCAGAACCCAAGAGTAAACAGGACAAATATATTAATCATACCACTGCCAAAACAAATGTAAAACAAACAAGCATTAACAATCAATGGTCCTTACTGTCCCTCAACATTAATGGTCTTAAGTCGCCTATTAAAAGACACAGGCTAACAGAAAGGATACAAATACAGAATCCATCTTTCTGCTGCGTACAAGAAACACATCTAAGCTTCAAAGATAGACATTACATTATGGTAAAGGACTGGAAAAAAATCTTCCAATCAAATGGACCGAAGAAGCAAGCAGGTGTGTACCCTGACCTGTGGGGCTTAGTTATTTGTGGGTCAAGGTGGGCTAGACCCTGAAAATAATGGGAGAGAAAGAAGGAAGGAGACCAAGCAATGGATTTGTCAAGGTCTAACTTTATTGGTGAAAAAAAGGAGTTTTTAAAGCAAAGCGGGAGGGAATAAGGAGGAGTAGCTCTGCCAACTCTGGCACTGTTAACCATCCCAGACCATAAATATCAGACCATAAATGTCTGCTTATCTCAGTTCCTGGAGCCAGGCCCATCTCAGTTCCAGGCACTGGTTTATTTCAGTACCTGGGGTGAGTGGAAGAGGCCACCTATTAAGCAGTTTCCTGTATACCAAGGTAAGGATCAATTAGAGTTCTAAGGTGTAAGCAACTCTGCAAGAGAATGTGACTCAAGGCCAGCTCCCAACAGGTGTGGCTATCCTAATATCTAACAAATTAGACTTCAAACCAAAATTAGTCAAAAGAGATGAAGATGGTCATTTCGTATGCATTACAGGAGAAATCCATCAACCTTAAGTCTCAATTCTGAACAAATACCTGAACAAATACAAATTCAATGAGAATGAGGACAAACATACCCAAACTTATGGGACACCTTGAAAGCAGTGTTATGAGGGAAGTTCATTGCACTAATTGCCCATATGAAGAAAACAGAGGATAGTCACAGAGAATTAACAGCACAACTGAAAGCCTTAGAACAAAAAGAAGCAAACTCACCCTGGAGGAGTAGACGTCAGGAAATAATTAATTTGAGGCCTAAAATCAATAAAATAGAAACCAGGAAAACAATACAAAAAAATCAATGCAACAAAGAGTTGGTTTTTCAAGAAAATCAACAAAATAGACAAACCCTTATCCAAACTAACAAAAAAGCAGAGAGAGAACATGCAAATTAACAAGATCAGAAATGAAAAGGGGGACATAACAACTGACATGAGGAAATCCAGACAATTTTCAGGTCCTACTTTGAAAACCTGTACTCCACAAAATTTGAAAATCCAAAGGTGATGGGAGATGTTATTCTGTAAATATGTTTTTAGTACTGGTTAATTAATAAAGCCCTGTTGGCCAATAGAAAAGGAAGATAGGAGGGACTAAGAAATGAGGAGGAAGGAGGAAGTAGTTGGGAGGAGTCAGGAAGGAGAGCCTAGAGGAATCAAGATGCTGGGGCGGCCACTCTCCAGTAAGATGAGCCATGTGGAAATACTTAGAATAGAATAGTAAAAATGGGTTAATAAATAAGACAGAGCTAGCCCATAATGGTAACTGGCCAACAGGATTGTATCAAATACAGAGTCTCTGAGTGTTATTTGGGGCCTGGCACGCCAGACCAGCGGCGGGTGGGCTGGTGGGCTGCAGGGCTGGCGGAAAACAGACAAGCCAGACAAAGGAAATGAACAAATTTCTAGATAAGTATCACTTACCAAAATTAAATCAAGAACAGACAAACAACTTAAATAGACCTATAACTCCCAATGAACAGTCATCAAAAGCCTTCCAACCAAAGCCCAGGGCCAGAAGGCTTCAGTGCAGAATTCTACCAGAAATTCAAGGAAGAGTTAATGCCAATACTCCTCAAATTGTTCCACACAAAAGAAACAGCAGGTTCATTACCAAACCCTTTCTACAAGGCCACAATTACCTTGGTACCCAAGCCTTACAATGATACAACTAAGAAAGAAAACTACAGACCAATATCCATGATAAACATCAATGCAAAAATACTCAATAAAATACTGGCAAACTGAATCCAAGAATACATCAGAGAAATCATTCACTATGACCAAGTAGGCTTTATCCCTGGGTTGCAGGGATGGTATAACATATGAAAGTCTATCAACGTGATCCACCATATAAACAAACTGATAAAGGAAAACCATATGATCATCTCCCTAGATGCTGAAAAAGCCTTCAACAAAATTCAACCCCCTTTAATGATAAAGGTCTTGGAGAGATCAGGGATAACAGGAGCATACCTAAACATAATAAAAACAATATACAGTAAAACAACAGCCAACATCAAACTGAATGGAGAGAAGCTTAAGGCAATTCCTCTAAAATCTGGAACAAGACAAGGCTGTCCTCTCTCTCCATATTTCTTCAACATTGTACTTGAAGTTCTAGCTAAAGCTATAAGAAAACAAAAGGAGATCAAGGGGATCCAAATTGGAAAGGAAGAAGTCAAACTGTCTTTATTTGCAGATGATATGATAGTTTACATAAGCGACCCAATAAACTCTACTAGGGAACTCCTATAGATGATAAACACCTTCAGCATACTAGCAATATACAAGGTAAATAAAAAAATTAGTAGCCCTACTTTATTCAGACGACAAAGAGGCTGAGAAAGAAATCAGAGAAACATCACCCTTTACAATAGCCACAAACAACATAATGTATCTTGGGGTAACACTTACCAAACATGTGAAACATCTATACAATAAGAGATTTGTGGCTTTAAAGAAAGAAATTAAATAAGATAGAAGAAATGGAAAGATCTCCCATGGTCTTGGATAGGAAGGATAAATATAGTAATAATGGCAATCTTGCCAAAAGCAATCTACAGATTCAATGCAATCCCCATTAAAATCTTAGCACAATTCTTCACTGACCTTGAAAGGATAACAATCAACTTCATGTGGAAAAACAAAAGACCCAGG